>JAKRBP010000395.1:298714-310098 GCA_022398575.1 Heliothis subflexa | reverse complement strand
AAGTCGGTTTTTTTTAACGTAGTTATTTTTTGTTAACCTTATTTCAACGGCCATAGACATCGTCGTAATCATGAATAGGGTTGTAAAAACATAAAATGAAAAGCTCGATAGACCAAAATCCGGACTTTGGGATCGATGTTGAAAGCTGTATACATTTCCTTTGCTTGTTCTAGTGAAGTGCAACGGGCGGAAGGGGAAAGCGCTAACAAAGGCTGAATAAAGACAATGACTATTTGTGCTGGTCATACAAATAACTATAATATCCCAGCGCCTAAACGGCATACAATCTACTCATATTCTAGTAGACATATCGTAAGTAACATGAATGGATAAATCATGATGTTTTGACGTGCTTCATAGTTATGCCAAGAAGTTTCGTGATTTGGTCGTAATTCTTTGTGATGGCTAAACATCGTGGCCATTATCAGACAATTAAACCTGTACTGTTGTTTAAAAGTGTAAGTAAGGGTATATGCTCACAGTGCGGCCTCTCGTCAGAGGGCATGTCCTGCGGTAGCAGCAGCGTGCGCGGCGCGCGCGGCGAGTGCGCGAGGTCGGGGCGCGCGTCACCCTGCTGCTCCTCCGCCTGCGCGCGCGCCTCCGCCTCCGCCTCGGCCTCCGCTGCCGCCGCCAGCGTCTTCACGATGGTCTTCACCTGCAACAGAATATCAATATAAAAATAAATAATGATACAAATATTTTTGAAACCTTAAATTAATATTGATTTCAGTTTTTCCCTTTTTGTTGACTCGTACTTATTTGCTTGCCTATGAGTCTTCATACAACATGCATTTTGATTGAACCTGTCTGCTGCGATGAGCTATGTTTTATCTTTAAATCCATGAATTTATTTTCAGACTTCCTGTTAAACACATAAAGATGCCTACTTCCATATAATACTTTGAAATAATAGAAAATATACTGTTTGGAACATTTATTATTATTCCGAATATATTTCAAGTTCGAAGTAAATGATGGTTTGTCAGACGTTAAACTTTTTTGCTCTCCACAAAATAAAGTTACAAAGTAAGCAATCTTTAAGCCTAGCGTGTCCCAGATGGCACAAAATTTTCTTACTGCCTCGACCTTTCGAATCCCAAGTTTTTATTTACAAAAAATGATTTTGTATTGAAATCTTTTACTAAAAGGTTCGCTCCATTGGTTATGTTATCGAAACAGTGGGATAGAATGTAAGAAAACTTCATAAATATAATAAAATTATATAGGTAGGTACACGTTGTCATAAACAATAGTAAACTTCCTATATAAATGGTTAGGTACATGTTTATATAGGAAGTAAACCAAAAATCTGCTTTTCAAGATAAAAGACAAAAGCCGTAAAACAAAAGCGCTCCTATTTAAGCCCAAATTGATACTGTTTCATATAAAATATTAAATTGCCAAATACATAAGAGCATCTTGATCCCCTGGGAGCAGTCGGGAAGGATCCGCTTAATGTGAAACCGGGGAATATTGAAGTGTCTACTTAGATTTAACAAACAGGTTTAGATTTAACATGGTTCACTCTTGTCTTGCCCCTGACTTTACCTACGTATCTAATATTAAAATAGTTTTAATGCCATATTTGAATTTTTATATTGTATGTATATGGATAGGTATATTTAGATAGTAAGTCTGTATGTACAGTAAAACCATTTTATCTAAAAAAGTTCCCAATTAACTCAATAAACATGTTAAAATCATGTATGTTTTCATACATGTTTTACTGTTTTCAAAAACATGTCTTGAAGGTAATTTTGAGTAGGTCTAAATATCAATTTTTAAAGTTTCTTAGTAGGGCGCCTAACAGTCTCATCATCAAGTATATAATAAACGGAACGACTCTACCAGGATTCCCATTTACATTATTCATATTAAAATACTTAGAAAACGTGTGTATTTTCCGTTCCGATTCTGATCGAGTGTCGACGGGAGCAGGCAATAGTGTTAATTTCCTGCAATACTCGGCCTTTGTCGCTATTGATTGCTGGCTCGTAACGAGACTGTTATCTTGGCTCATACTCGCCACCCATTCCACATATTTACAAAATATACTTGTATCATACATTTTTGCTATGTGGTACAACAGTGAGAATAACAGCAATAAACGTGCCTTTTCTTTCATAATAACTGTGTCACCGACAAAACTTTACTAATTGTAAGCAGATTTAACTTTAATTCTATGAAACCCTCTGTATTTTTGGTCCTTCACAAGAACATCAAACCTTCTTACCCACATGCGAATTTAAACGACATCTTTCAGGAATGAATATTTAATATTAATGCCTAACCCCTCACGCTTTTGAAGTGTACATAACTTACTACAAATATTTAAGTAAGTTTAAACAACAGGATATAGACAAACAAATAAACGTCTCAAATAAATGAACAGGAGACTGGGATTGGCAAAAACATGAAAAAAGCCGTTATTATTTGTTTGACCATTGTCTGTCACATTCAATACAAAAGCAGCAGTATATTGCAAGTTGCTTGTATGCAACCTACCTATTGAACTGTCTAATTGTATTTAAGACAAAGGATACTGACACCTCGCTAGTCAGACACAGCTGCTAGACACACAATACAGCTACAAACTGAAATACATCCCGAACTAATATGCTTGTATTTAGAAGCGACCATGCAAATATGTAGTACGATAATTCCGAATATTTAAAAAATGCAATTATTACTTCAATAGCATAAATCAGTATTTCAGGGATAAATAAATACTTAATTATTGTTACACATATTTAAAGAAGACGATTTCCGGTTAACTTAATTCGTATTCATTAAATATTCAATATTAAAATTAGAACAGTATGCACCTCCGTTATCTTCCTGCTACTTATTTGTCATGTACCAAAGTACAAAATACCTATACGTCATTCATCGCATTCAATTCAAGGATAATTTAATTAATAAATATGGATACACATATGTAGTTATCCTCCAAGAGACTTTTTATTTTTCTTCCTAATTAAAACACTATTAAACTGTATCTGTATTCATTAGTTTTTGGTGATTTTTAATTAACCAATTAATCCAAAATGAGTTTTATAGTTTTTTTCTCAACATATGGTCACTGTGACACTGCACTATATCTCGTACCATTTTCAGATCATCTGAAAAGACCAAAGCAACGGTAACTTACCTCCTGCATGTCATTGTCGATCTGTTGGTCGCGGCGCTGGTTGGCGGCGGCGTCCTCAGCCGTGCGGTGGATCATGTGCAGCTCTTCGGGGCTCAGGTTCCACGGCAGGTTCATTTGTACTGCAGGACCATCCATGGGGATCTTTTGTACCTGCTCATACAACTGAATTTTTAATCATTCCAATCTCTAACGTATTCTGGCTTATGGGCATTGCGTGCCAATGCATAGGTACTGAAAAAGGTTAATTATTCTAATCGTTAAGTAATCTTGCGTAAGCTTTATAGATACGGATACAAAAATCTTGACCAGCCAAATAAGGATGAATACCTGCATACTAATTAATATTAATTGTATAAGAAGGAGAATTTTAATTTAAATTAAAAACGTTACATCAAAAATTGTGGTTACAGTACTGCAAGATTATTCGTAGTTACAACTCGTTTGAAACCGTTGAACTGATAAGTTGTTTACATTTCGGAGATCAAGTTGGTGCGAATTTTGTATGTACACACAAAGAAATAGGATGGCTATAACGGAAATCTTTATTTTGTTTAAAGAAGCTATTTGGTATTCACATCTAAATGAATCAATAGCAAACATTCGTTTGAACACTTTTCAAACTGCGTTTATGGTATTGTAACGATGGGCAATTAACCGTAGGAGCAATGGCATCATTAATAATCACTAATCTATACTGCCGTATCGCCGTGTTTACTAACAGGAAGCAATGTTATCATTTGTCATTATAAAAATGCCTACATGTCTGATGAACGAATTGACACGCAATTGTTACAAAGATTGAACAGACAAATAGACAGAAGAAAACAAAGTGGTTGACATCTACCTCAGGTTGTTCGAGGTCCTGCGTAGGAGCAGACTGAGGAATGAATTGGTGGAGCACGGTGGGTTGCTGGAACGCAGAAAAACCAGATTATTATTTTGACAATTATTCAAACAGGAAATGTAACTCATCACAGGGACCCTTGTATAAAAGGCATGTAATCAAGTATGGGCCGCGCCACGCGATGCCCAGTCGCCGAGTTCTTTAACCTCTGCTAAGAAAACGCTTCACTGATCTCTGTGTTAAGTTTTTGTATATGCAGCACGTGATATTTTATGCATTCTTTCATTTAATTCGAAAGCTCTTTGTTGTTTAATTTCATTGCATTATTCAAGTACTAAGAGCTTATGTCCTGAAGAAATTGAATACGTTGTAATATTTAAGTACAGTTAGGTCTACACATGAACAAAAGATAATTAAATGCAATCAACATAACATTACCATGTTAATCTTTGTTATACTCAGTTTGTATGTAAGTATTGTAATCGTTTTCTAATATTGTTATGAAGTTATGATGTTAGGAGCCTGCCCTGACACGCCTGACATGTTTATTATTACATAATTACGATTCCTAACGTGATACAGTGTATTTATTTAAATTATTCGATATTATTGGCAAGTGCTATTATCGTGGCACATCCATACATACATAATGATACACTTAAGCTTCCGTGTAACATCATCTCAATACTCGTTCCTGAACTTGTAAATTGCTTGCTAACGGAGTGTTTTTTGTGTTCTCAAAGTTTTTCGACACCAGGCTACGTGATTTCAAATTAGTTTATTGAAATTGAATTAGGGTGCTATGAGTTAAACACCGTAAGATAACTATTACTATATAATGTTTGGTTTTCATTACTTTGAATTGTCCCTTAAAACTGTTAGGTAAGTTAATGAATTAAGTGATCATCAAATTACTTAATATCATCCATGTATGTTATGTAGGTATGTACCCATTGCTTACTAACCGCAGCCATTAAGCTTTACTTAAGTTTTGTAGTACGTGCTGAGACGGCGATAAAGACCTTAATTACGTTAACAGCTACACATTTATTACGAAGTGCAATATTTAAATGTGTCCACATGTATGAAAATTCCTGAGATGCATTTTAATAATGTATGTTTACCCGTCAAAATGAGCCAATTCTATAAAAACAGTATTTAATAACACGATTTTACTACAGAATGTCAACTCAATTTGTACTTAGCACCTAGTAAATTATAGCAAAGGAAGATTTTTCATTACCTACGTATGTTCATTTAACAACGCACTTAGGTACAATGTCGTACATTCATAGTAGCTACTCTGTTTGTGTGACCTTTCCGCATAATAAAAGTTTTTTTAACGATACATTTTGTCGGGTATTGTTTATTTAGTAGGCAGGCGTGTTCTACAATCAATCGCGCTGACTGCACGCGCAGTTGATTGTTTTTATAATGCCATCACAAGGTACCTAGGTTACAAGCGCACTTAAATAGCACGATGATCTGTCAGTCCTGCTTAGCCTAATAAAATGTAACTTTTATCTATACTATAGAGGTAGATAGACAACATTGACGTTAGACCATCATTACGTTACTTAGAACAAAAGTTATAATACTTACTTCGTTCTGGTCATGGCCTTGTGGTGGTGGAGGTGGGGGAGGCGCGAAGGGTCCCATGGTCTCTGGTGGCGGTGGCATGTTGTGGGGCGCCGGGATAGCGATCACTCGCTGGACATGGATGCGCATCTCACGGGGACCACCCATCTGCTCCTCTGACGAGTCCCATGGCATCTAAACAAAACAAATGAAAATAATAAAGAAAACATTGTCTTCACAAACATTTATCCTTATTGGTTTGGTATTGAATTCAATCATGGCGCAGGTCATTGCATATTTTATGGGGCATCTAAATATAACATCAACCAATATCTTTCCATAATCGAGTAACCCAATAAAACGACTCCAGGTAATCTGTTATAGGCGCATTAGCATCGTAATATGAAATTATCGGGGAACAAAGGATAATAGAGGCACGAATACGATGGTTATGAATAATTCATGTAGTGCGTTGCGCAAACGCAGCAGGAGCGTCACATCTCAAAGAGATAAAGTCGGGCGATCAGGAAGCAATGACCGCTAACACCCGAGGACGCGTCCGCGCCCGTCAGTACCCCGGCCGGGCCGCCTGCACAGGCCACGCCACGCAAAACAAAGCCCTCGAAGTGTTAGCGCCACGCGTCTCAGACACTGATATGCCAAAACTAATAGACACCCACCGCGCAAAGATCAGACATTGTCAAGATAAAATATTGGCACCTTGGCCTATGTAGGATCAACAAAGGCATTTGATATTAAATATTCAAAAATAAAACATGAACTCTGATCCGGGTACTACCTAACCGAAATTATAAAACTAAATGTTAGATCAACAAAGCTAAACGATGTAGCATAGCAAAAACCAAAGAATTGTGTGGACAAAGAAGCTTGGCGTACATCGAATTAGGATAACGAATATTAATATTCTAATGATGATGCCTTGATGCGGAACGAGACAAAAACACGGAAGCAGTGACGAGCACAGTATTGTCCGTTCATCCTTGTGCGTCGACTCCTCGCTCTTTGTGCAGCGCGGGGAACTGTGCGATGTGACCACTGTCAGATCTAATTGATCACAGAGAACCGGCACCGACCACTTCGTTATCAAGCTTCATTGAATTAATTAACGTCATTAGTTTCGCTGATGGATTTATATTATACAGGCTTTAGCTAGCCTCGCCACCCATACATACTTTTTACTAGTTTCAAACGGAATTGACGTTGCGAAAGCTTTTAACTGACCATAAAAACGAATATGCTTTCTATTGATGTTACCGATGTAACTCGAAAACAGAAATCGGGAAATCGTATGGGGTTTTGCTGAGAAATAAGGTCATATTTTTGGAGCTTAAAATTGTGTTATTAATTGTCCTCCTCCTCAGAACTGTCCTCTTAAAAAATGGTTAACTTTGCCTCTGAAGCGTCAAGTTAAGCATCGCTTCTCTATTAAACCAAACACCTTATATTATGCCAAAATGCCACACATAATGAAATTATACTTGTATGTAGCGAATGATTATTTTTGCGATCCTACTTGAATAAGTCCATCTAAAAACTTGGAACAAAATAACTCAGTCTACTGTTCTGTAAACATTTGTTATTTACTCAAATCAGCTGATAAGGTGTACGAATTAAACTTCAGGAATTGAGTAAATGAGTATTCTATACCAATTGGTATTGCAGTATAGTTCCGATGCATGGTCGAAGTTACAGCAGAACTAAATATGCACCGTAGTGCGCGTTTAATCCATAACCCCTTGCCTTGGCTACTTCCACACCTTTCGATACACATTCACATCCACCTACCACTACTAACTGTACTTCCGTTTAAAATTAAACGATTTCCGTCCTAACAAACCGAAACCTGTTCCCTCACTCATTACCATTTAATATAAATAGAACATTTTTTACGCGTTACATATGATAATTAACTTGAGGTGTAAATATGTAGTTTATTTGTAATATTTACATAATTACTTGAGCAGACAGTACCTATTTTACTATATACTTACCTACTTAAGAATATAATACATGAGCACTGCTTTGAACGAAAATAAAAAGTGAAGATTGTTGAATATCGAAAGTATTATATAAGTATTATGGTTTTTAAAGCAAGGTTTTATATTTTTCCAATCTGTCTATTAATTAGCATATCCATTAAATTTAAATAAAGTAGTAATAAAGAATATTTTAAGGAACAAAGCAAACTAACCACTTTCGTCCAACATCATAATAGAAGAAAATGTATTCTATTTACCGTAAGTATGTTTACATTATCACAAGTAATTTATTTGTATGAGTGTTATGTAATCACCGGACCAAGACAGATCTTGGAAGGTCGACAGCTTGCTCTGTATTTCCTGTATATAGCCGAATATATTGTGATACTGGTCTTCTATACCAACACATGTTTTGGAGAAGACCTTGTAAGTTAAGTTCCGGATGCTTTCTATTTTTAATGATAGCTGTAATTAATCGTTCGTTAGTTTCTACTAAGTGGCTAAGTAACAGCCACGCGTATCGATCGATCATAAGGTTAAACAACGCTTAGCGCGGTCAGCCCATCCACGGATGGGTGCCCATCTTTTGCAGCGCAAACTTTGCTAAGATTTCACATTCCTAATCTGTCGCGCGGTTTCAGGTTATAATAAATCGTTGCCAATAACCGAAGGTGCGACTAATTCTGCTACTGTGAAAGCGCTCTAATTAAGATATGATTTGATTAACATCTACTTCCTACAAACACCAAATCAGCAGCCATTCCATCATAATCATCTTAAGTCTATGCAATATTTAAATGACAAGGACAGTGATCAATACGCAATTACAATTTAGCATAAACGTCACGTCACATTTACACCGTCCAGCGTTTCATCCAGTAGTTTTGCAAAACTGATGCTAAAATTAACATAAAGAGAACTAAAAAATCCATCTTATAAAATCGCCTAAACACATATACATATTCTAAGCAAAAAAGCGGAACACTAGATTGTCTAAAAAATAAATGAGTACGAGATGTGGCTACTTTTAATGTTTACACGCAGTGTTGGTGAAGAATCCTTGAACGAATCGTGCTCTATGTTTGTAAATGTGCAATTTGAGGTGGTTATGCTCTGAGCACAAATTAAACTTTTAAATATGTAAACATAGCATAAATACTTTTAAGTCTTGGTAAAAACAACACACCGCTTTATACATATAGGTAGTACCTAAACGTTTGAGATGGCAATATGTTTAAAGATAAACAATCTTTTATATGAATTTTTGTTCAAAATTTCAGCTTAAAAATATTTTTTACTAAAATCAATGTAACAAATAGAATGATAACAACAACTTAATCAATTCAATAATTATTTTAAGCAGTAGTTGATGAATACCTATGTATTTTGTAAAAAGTCCTATCAAGACTGTCTACCTGCCTAACTAAATAGAGTACCTAAGTATAGTTATTTATTTACAATAAAGCATAAACAAAGAAAAGATGAACACGAATAGGTGAATACCTAACACATATGTAGGTACATAGAACCTATTAAATTAATGTTATGTAATTTTAATTCAAAACATCAAAAGGTGATTCAAGAAGAATTCAAGGCTTCAGTGGCTTACATACACTAAAAAATATAGGTAACTACTACTAGGTCCATATTTTTTGTACAACTTAGTCCCTAAACCTAATAAGTTTTCCATAACTATGTAACGGTCGCCTTGTACCGGTGAGAACAACATCACTTAATGTTGGTTAATGTAAGTGGAACAAGGTTCATGAGCGTTCGTAGTCACCGGTGCATCAAATTATACGGATAATTGCATCGCGGCGAACAACGCGCGCAGGCGAGAGCTGCGGCCACCGCGGGCCCATCAGCGGCCTGCCCGTCTGCCGCCGCATCTCCGCGACACGCTACCAAGTTCAAGAGCGTCTCGCGCATCACCATCACAAAAAATAAATAAGAACCTACACAAATTGGGCACGAATGGTATCGATAGCTGGTAGGTATATATAAAAATGTGTAGTTCGAGCGCGGCTCATACACTCGACACACACCGCATCATGCACGCGTACCTCGCGCTCGTCATCGCGCTCGCGGCGCCCGCACTCGCTGCGCCCGCGCCCGCCCGCCTCGGCTACGAGCGGGAAATCGACTCCACCAGGTACAACATGGTGCCGAAACCCCTGGATTCCTACGTACTTAACCAGGCCTACTTGGCCTCGCAGAAAAACAGAGCGAAACTCATAACCAGGCAGAGGCCCGATGATGCCGTTGTAGCTGATAATGTGAAATTAGAATCAAATATGATAAGTATAGTGTCTCCAGGAAAAAAAAACGTGAACAGCCAAGTGAGTGATGGGCAGATCCGACGGCGGCGAGGATACAACCTGGAGAACGTGAGAGTCCCGGCGCGATACCCGTACCTCCCCGTGCCGAACTACACCCGCTTCCGACGCTGGGGCTAGTGGCCGCTCCCGCCCGGTGCGCGTCTCCACCAAATGTCAAGGCTGCGCTGCTACCACAGGAGGCCTGCGCGCCGCGCCGGCGCATCCCCCGGACATGCGCGTGCCAAGCTCAGACTGTACTTAAGTTTTATGTTATTTATATGAAGTGGCTGTGATCGAACGCTCAAGTGATGCCGTTACCCGAACGGATTGGAGGCAACGATTGACAGAGTAAATAGATTTAATCTAGTTATTGCACTATGATAGTGTAATTATTGTTTTGTATTAGGTAATATTAGATAATACACGATAATATTTAATTAATTTTATGATTATTTACTGTATGGAAGTTATACCTTTTCAACTTTCAAATCCATTTAATTCTAATATATATTCTCCAAACTATGATTATTTTGACGCAATGAATATGAATTCAAATTGCTATTGACAAACACTCGTCGCTTCGATAGAATTCTAATAGAAAAAAATAGATTCACGTTTGTGAATTGATCTTGGAAGGTCACGTAGTACCTATTCTAAAGAACTTTTTTGTACTTATTCGTAATCTTATACATCTGTATAATAATTGTGTTTGCGACGTGTTCTGCAGACATCTGCGATGTAATATAATAGGTAGCAAATAACCAATAATACAATCAAGGCATCGCGTGTAAACACGAACAGTCTCGCACAGGGTATTACAGTAATTAGACCCTATCATTTAGTAATGGGAACAATGCAATGTAATGTATGCGAGGTTAAAATGCAGTTGCTACAATTGGTGTCAGCCAGGCCTGTCCTTAGGCATTATGCTTGAGTGCTGACTGGTTTCTGAAGCCATGCATCAATTGTTACTGTAATTATTCAAACAGTTCTTACTCAAGCAGAGCTGATTGGATATAATTAACATTATGCAGTCACCTTTATTCACATAAATATCATCATACTAATCAAGTCTATTCCAAACTTGCCTTTACTTGAAAAGTATACTAAGTAATGGAAGTCGGGAGTCCAAAGGGACTGGTTAATTTATCTTTATTACAAAGTAGACTGTGAGATAATAGACCCCGATTGTTCAACTAGCTATACTTACTTTTAAGCTTTATTAATACCTACTTAATGCATATTAAACTTTTAGAGTAACGGGCTCTAAGCTAGGCTTTATTCAGCAGAATTTCATAGTAGACTTTAATTAATGAATTTTGTATTCAATGAAGATCACCTACCTCATTTTAAATACAACTAGCACTGGTAGGCAATCAAACCAACAAGATAGAAAAAAAATTGCAGTTATCAATCAATATAATTAATATTGTTTGACACTGTCGTGCACGTATGTACATTCTCATCTGCAAGAGAAAGCTCTTGCAGCGGAT
>JAKRBP010000388.1:380914-391533 GCA_022398575.1 Heliothis subflexa | reverse complement strand
TATAGATAGCAAAAATCTGTGAAAATGCTAGGTCCCTAGTTATGGTTCACGAGATACAGCCTGGGGACATACAGGCAGCAAAGTAATAGCCAAACAACAATTCACTGATGATAAACAAAATCGATGTATCGCCCAATAAAATGACATCACAGTTTGCAGTTACGGTCTGGCGAGTGACGTAACGCGACAAAACAAGGCTCGCTTCAAATCCGTCTAGACGCGTGCATATTAATTAATCTAGTAAGGTCTTAACTGTCATATATTCTTTATTGAATAAAATAGAACAAGTTATGTCGATGTGTTTGCGTAGCGACGCGGTTGAATAAGGCGCTTACGTTGTTTGAATACTATTCCTTCACTTAAAATGTAATTGCTTATTGCTTATATTCGAGAGTAGAGGTGGCATTATACTCTGGTTTAAGTAACAAAGTACAATATCACCGAAAATTAGAGTGTTCTCGCACCAATCAAACCGGTTTCGCGCGGCAATCATGACAATATAACAGCAACAAAAACAAGAATCTCAGATTGATATCGCATCACATTATACAAAGAATGTACTTAATACTTTCCAACGACGTTTATTACGTAACTGAGTTACCGGGTAGCCACATAAAGGCCAAAACAGCAAAAAAGCCACTCAAAAGGACTTTAGTAATATGGTTTAATCATTTGCGAACTGGCCGCTGCAAACGTGACTGGGATCCAAAATTACGTCCTCGAATTCAAAAACTCATAATGAATACTAAATGAACTCTGTTGTATATTTTTTACACGAGAATTTCAGTTATTTTCGACTGTTTGATCAATGTTGCCGATCAGTCTTGTTTCGGCAATAGTGACAATAAATATTCAAGTGTTTCGAAGAAGCGCGGTGTTTGATTTCGTTTGAGTTTTATCAAAACTTCATGCTTTCATTCCCTACAGGGATAGGCAGATGTCCATTGTATTATAGTGACTGCTATTTTGCACGCATTGAAGACGTAGTGCAGGGAGCACCCGAAAATTTTAAGTCGGGAGATATAACATAATCTGTTTATCTGTCCTCGTGATAAAGTGGCAGTCTAGAGGATTTAATTTAGCGCTCTTGTTCAGTAGCTGTTTTAACAATTTACAGTAAAAATAAAAACCACGGAAAACGGTTTCAAAAAGCACGGATATAATATCTCCTATTTCCACCCAACACATTTTATTTTCCATGCAAATTAGATGCATCGGACGGAAAAGCCTGAAATCAAGCATGTTTTATTCATAAGTCTCGAACGATCTGCTAAATGCCACTTAAATATTACAACGGGGTATATTTTTGCACTAGAACGATGGTTCGCCGTTGTTACGCTATTTGTTACTCAGTTGAGTGGAAAACAGTCACGTTCAATGAGGTGTGTGGATTCCGGTACGTTCGGGAAATATCAAATAGTTTTCGTGACCTGGATACTCTTCTTTGTTTGGAAGGAAGTGCCTGTTAGGGACAGAAGGATGAATTAGAGGATTTCCAATCATATAATCCTTCAGTGCACCAGTAGCGTGACCCATTCTCAGTCACCCGTCTTTAAGAAGTCTTTACATTCTTAGATAAGCTTCGCACTTCTAAAAACTATTACTATTCATCTTCGCTCTAAGCAAATAGTGAGCAATTTTAAACAAACAAAATACAAAGTAACAGAATAGCCAGATTTCTAGGAAGACTGTCTAATTAAAATTGATGGTCTCATTTAACCGCGTCCTTGACCCGATGGCGACAGCTCGGTAACGACTAGGCTTCTATATTTAGTCTACGCATATTAGGAGACAAAGACAATGTTCCCTAGGCACCGCTTGTTAGGCGAACTTTTTCTGGGTTGTTTGTTTTGGGTGGTTTGATCTGACATCAAGTATGGAGGGAAATTATTCCTGAAGTGTGGTCAAATATTGAAGTAGGTTTTGTTTAATAGGGAAAGCAAATTGCATTTGTGAGTCACTAGTCGGAAGATGGTAGAAGATGACAATATCGATCCCCTATGCCCGTGGGTACAGCAAAACAATACAAATAATTTGCTCTAATGCGTAGTATTGTTTCTGCAAGACTCTTGAGGCCGACTACATGATATATTTTTTTCTTTGCTTAAACAATTATTTAAAAAGTCTTTTTGGATAACAGGTATAATGACATTTAGAAATTCTATTCCGAATGATAATAATTTTGGTACTGACAGGTTTTAAGACCTGCCCGCCTGACTAAAAAAATAACTTTCTCTTAGACTAGTTTTTGACTTGTACTGCATATAAACTAGCAGTTTTGTGTTTGTTGTTTTGTCAATGGGGTTACAGCAGATATAGGAGAAAGGTAGCTATTTGCAAATAAGCATTCATATTTTTACTTATAAGTTACAACGTTATCTCCATTCATGAAATTCGGTTAGTTACTATAGTGATTCTTGTATCAAATTTCCATAATTTCATACAATTGAAATTTAGTCAAAGGAGAAATGGTGATCGTTCTTGTTATCAAATCTTCGCCTTCGCGAACATTGTTTAACCCCTTGCGGGTTTAATGAAATACTAAACTTTCGATATAGCCATTCAGGCGTTTCACTCGACAACTTTAAATAGAATTTTAAGTACCTAATTTATACTTTCGAACAGGATTTCCTTTCAATTATTTCTGGTCCGAAATGCTGGTGATGATTGCCAAAGTTTTATTCAGGGTTTGTTTAAGTTAGTTGGTGGTTTGTAGGGAAATGGTTTAGGGCACTTTAGGGGTTAGTCTGGAAGTTTCAAAGATTTGTTCGTTTGCTTTAGAAGCGGGTGATTTATTTTACTTCTAGCATTATTCATTTAATAACCGTTCTATAAATCTTTGGTCTTTTAGCTTAATTGTTTCTTTATGTTTTATTCGATTCTCTTACTCATCGCTCCCCTCACTCACCTTCGACCTCATCTTTCTCTCACCTGTTCTAAAATGCTCAAATGAAATTTTCAAAAACTTTCTCTCGCTGAAAGACCTGAATATTTCCAGTCACCCAGTTTGCCCCTCGTGATGTGTATGTAAAGTGTCGGCATTTGTTATAGAAATTGAAGCGTGTGTTGTAAGTACGACCGTTCCACATTCATTGTCCCGACGACACACAATCAGTGTTGATCTGCTGAACGCACGACAGCTAGTGTTGTATGTTAAGGAAACATTGTGTATCGATATTTTTTTCATGCGCTTACTGAAATTTAAGTTTTGCTATTGTAATTTTTTTTCGTTATCAGATTTTAAGTTATTCATTTATTCGGGATTTACTAAATGCTTAGTATGCTTTCATTTAAATAATCACATTCACTATAAACTGTCGAAACATATAACGCACATCACTAGTAGGTATACTCTCGGCCTCATAGTACACAATATGTGTGGCGAACCGTTAGTTAGCATTTTGCATAAATATTACAACGATTACGTTGTTCTTAGGGCGGTAACTACCGGAACCAGTTCGCAATGCACTATGAAAAAAGCCGTATCAACTTTTCTTTTGAGTGCAGTAATTATTGTGTCATTACCATTGCTTGTATTATGGTAGACTCTAGTACCTATTGTATGATGCAGTATTGTATCATTCGTTGCGTTTGGATCAATGATGTCTTTCTTGACATCTTGGTTATTTCTGCGTCTAGATAGTTCCAAAATCAATGATCTCCCGTGTGGATGTGTTTTATTTCTGTACCTACGTGTACTTGTAATACGTTTATGAAACGCATTTTCTTCTACAACTTTCTACAAACTGTCTTGGCATTTGAATTGACTCTTCGTCTTTACATGAATAAAAAGCTAATCTTCGTTTCTTTTGTTTCAGGGGGCGGTCTGAACAGCGGCGTAGTCCTCCAGAGGTTTCCTGAGATCAATTGGGACGACACACCCTTTCACGACGGTATAGGATGGGTACGTACACGGACGATATTTTATTTACTAGCTTTGCATACGACTGTAGATGGAAAGTACAGGAAGACTAGAGAAGTAATGGATGGATGTGATGACAGTCCTTGAAGAATATTTTGCAGGCTAGTTTTAGAAACGTGGCAAGTATTTAGTTTTTGATCAAATAGTCCTACTGCTCGGGAGCCTATTTTTTATGAGTGCTAACATTTTGCCCTACTATACTATTCAATGAGCTATCGGAAGTAAATATTCATAAATTAATTACGGACTCGTAAACTCCCAATTAATTAATTCACTAAGCGCTGTTGCCTCAGTGAAAAAGTGTGAAACCAATTAGCGAACAAAGAAAATAATTATAGTACTGACATTGTGCTGTCACAGACTATACAATTAGCAGCCAATAACAGTGTTATGGGCCATTGATGGGGATGATACATTGCCTTAGTTCGGAAACCTGTAAGGGTAATCAGGTCAGTATGTATGAAGAAAATTCGTCTGTTTTGTTGTTCACTCCTGTTGGGTTGTTTCAAGTCCTCGAAAATATTAGAAGGATTCTTACGTTGAAAAGGCAACTCATCTGCAAAAAATATTTTTAGCCCTTAGCCCAACGAGGATATGGAATATAGCTCTATCTAAGACAATGCAATAAATTAAGACGACTATGATAGAAATCATATAGCAACTAAATATAAGATTAACAAATTATCTAACTGCGCTAAGCACAACAAAGATTGTCTGCCCGATATCATCAGACATAAGACAGCCTTGTATCCAAATAGCGTAATAGATTTTTATCCACTTTTTATCTAATCTACATTTACTTATGTTCCTCTTGCTTACGTATTGCTGCATGCAGTTTTCCCACGATCGAACGCAAAAACTATAGTACTCTACCTACTACCTCTATGATCCTGAATCTATCTCAGGGTCATAGTACCTGCTTTTTTGTTTCATCTACGTTCATACGTGTTACGGTCATGCTTGCGTGGTGTTGTGAGTACTAGGCAGTACGCACTTGATCTTTTATAGGATTATCATCATCACCAGTGTATGTCTATCATAGATGTTTTAAAAGCATTCACCTAATCAGCGTGTTATTTGACTTTTATCTCTCAGACTTCCACACGGATCTCTTGCCTTCATCTTCTTTCTTCACTTTGCCACCCATTTTTGTAGTAACCATCACATTAAGCATAAATAATGGTGTTATGTTAATCCTAAGGCTCTAAGTATCATTTGGTGATATAAAATATAGATTGATTTCAAGCATTGATGAAGTTTTTTAGCTGCGATGTTTCGTAACGAACCTATATCGAACATATCACGACTTTCAGCGATCACGCCTTGTCAACACGAAATGAATTATTCATCATTTGTCTAGATTCTCTACGAGATGTTGTTTGCATTTTTCACGTAGACAGCTGCTAACTGACCGTGTCTATTCTTTTAAAGAACCATTTGTCTAGTTACGAGAATTTTTGTAGATTTTTATCTTTTGCTTTAGAAATGTGGTGAATTTTTGCTAAAAGACAATTTATTTTATTAACACTATAACAATATGGCCCATCATCTGTGTCTATAGTATTCGTTAAGAAGTAAGCCATATGAGGCAATTATTGTCACTATTATTATATTAAAAAAAATATATGTAGATGTTGAGTAATGCAAACTGTTATTATTTTTTCTCGTTGGTCTTCACTCTGATCTTGTGACCTTTGATTTTGCGAATTGTTTTACCGAGAGATATCCGTGTTACCCTTTAATCGGGTTGTGGAGGTCTGATAGGGTCACGATACTTATTCAGGCGAATCCAGATAAAGTAGACAAGAACATGCTCTAAATCCGTTTTGAATTGGGAAAAGACTCGATTTAATAAATAGTAGTTCCAAATTATATTTCTGTAATGCAGCAGACGAAAAAACGAGACAGAAAATAAACATCGATAACCAAATTAAAGGTCAAAATGCATGTTCAAGAAGATTATAACGTGCTGTTTATAAACAGTGCACCTGTTTTCAATATAAATACTTAATGTTATCATCACGTAGCAATAGCTGTCAAGGACGATTGCAATAGTGACCGCTAAGAGGCACTCGAGATTAGTTTTGTAGAAACAATACGCTTCCTTGTCGACTCAGATGATACTCGTAACATCCATTCTTGGAATATAATAGACGAAACTAATAATGGTACTGTTACAGTTGTCGAAATTCTACTTAACTTGAACAGTGTTTTGGATGAATGCCTTGTAGAATTTTGTAAATTAATAAAAAAATATGACGAATTTCGGTTGAATGATTACGATTAATTATCAATTTTAAAACTAATCAGATTAAGTATATGCAACCGTGATTACTGATTGCCACTTCAGCACAGTATCATGGTGAATATGATGAAAACAAATACATGAACCGTCTCGAACATTACTATACAAAAGTTGAACGTTGAACCATTTCCATATATGACCATTAGCCACTATAAATGTTATAGGGGAGTAACTAACTATATTCACGGAGAGGTCCAAAGAAGCAGTTACTAAGTAGTCAATTGTTAAGACCCTTTTACGGAGAAAAACCCCTTTTCGCCAATAACACATTTATTGGGGGCAGTCCTAGTTGGAAAACTGAGTGGGAAGTAAGAATTTTTCCGACTTTCGCGAAAAGGAATGTTGGAAAGGTTCAATGAAAGAAAAGTAAAAGGTTTTTCCAGTTATATGACGATTTGTTGAAAGAGAAATACTTTTCGGAGACTTGTGAGTATTTAAGAAAACTTCGAAACGTTTCCGCAAAAAAAGTCGTGACTATCCTTGCTTTTCTTATGTCCCTAATTCATCTAGCTTTTGATTCAGGTCTATCGTCGATAAATATTCCGCGACATGAAATTCCTGGAAGCCATTCAATACGTAATACCATTAACCCATTCATTAAACATCGGCGCCTGGAATCGATTACAATGAAGGCACGTTCGCATGATCACTTTCGAGAAATAAACGTCCCGACAATAACTTTGAAACAAATGCTTCGGAAAGACCAAAGTTCACTTCAGTAATTGAAACTGAGGATTCTCAATTTCGATTGAATAGCGTTGAGCCTAAAATAAATAGAGGCCTTTGTAACAAAGCCCCGGGGAACTTCTAAGAGTGGAATCGAATCGATGGTTTGTTCTGCAGTGTTTTCAGAGGATTCTCGATTTTCGAATGTAGCAGAATCTTTGCTTACTAACCAACTGTCGATACTACCTCTATATTCATCTTGATTTAGTTTATTGCAATGCTATATGGTTTATTAGATAGTATGTGTTTTAAGCATACAATATTAAAAATGCATGTAAATGATTCGTTTGGCATTTAAACGACTTTACAATGTACATTGATCTCATCAACGTTTATAGTCTGATTACATCATGCAATTAAGCGTAAGCTGTTCAACAACTGGACCCTGCGTATTTTTTCTCTTTGATATCTACTTGTTATTGAAAATAAAACCTTCAGCGAAAGCTATTACAGCATAGTTTACTTTATCAGCTTTATCTTTCTGCTTCAGTTCTGCCAGCCGCAAGGATGGGCGCTCTCAACAGAGCGTACGGAACCCCGGTTCTACGTGTCCGTACTAACGGACGTAGACGCAAACCGCCATTACTGCGCCTGTCTGTGCTTCAACGAGACCGTCGCCATCACACCCACCAAGCCTGCAGACGAGGTATGTTATCCTGAAGATGATGTAATTCGTTATTGTCAAAAATCTATTTAAGTTCATAAAGATATCCAGTCAGGCCGTAACCTCTTGTCTACCCAAAAAATCATCCAAAAATTGCCAAAACTCGCTAACAGTATACCGGTTGACCAAAATCCTGGTATGAATAAAAATTAAAATATAGGTCACAGCGATGACTAGATCCATACGAAGACTTATAAAACCAGGGACTAGGGACTTTCTATAATAATTGACAATGACCCAATCTGAGCCCACATTAATCGGGCTATCTGACTGGCCGGGTGACATTGGTCCACGCCAACGCTAGCAGTTTCCGTTCTGATATTGTTTGATATAACTACTAACTACGGGAAACATGGAACATATGATGCCCTCAGAAACTGTTACTAAAATACCAAGTTTATATTATGAACATGTTGGTTTTGCTAGCCAATTCTGCTCCACTTGATCTTTAAACTTTTGTACCATGTATCTCTTCAATTTCGATGTGAATAACTTTCCACTTCTCTGAAGGATCTATCAGTTTCGTATGGCTAGCCAATTAACTTCTAACGTCATTATTGAATATTAATTAATTGAATGGTATAAATGCATCTTTGTAGGCTATTAAACTCAGCTAAGGCTATATTATTACAAATTCATCTCAGCCTATATTCTTGGAACAATCGCCCCATAGCTACATCACGACTGAACTCGAAGGAATGCAACAGCTATGTCGGCAGTATAGTAAGGCATGCAGAGCATTGCAGTGTGTAAGCTCGCTGATAGGATAAGTCGTATAATATTACCTAATAGCTAAGTATCTTATCGTAATTGGTTGATATAATAATAGGTATCATGTGATGAATGTACTGATAAGGGTCATAAAATATTTATAATTAGTGTAAAGTGTGATTGGATAGTTAAGATAGCAGAATGTACGTCAAGAATAAGTAAAATACTTAGTGAAAATGGAATCGATACAAATCATGCTTTTGATAAGATGAATGAACTGAAGATGAAAAAAACATAATTAAACCTACCATCAGCTACACAAACGATAAGCTTGTCTCCTAAAATATTAAACGAGATCATTGTAGCCTGAACAAATAAATTCATTTAACTCGTGAGAATTCACACTGTTGCGACCAAAAATGCGAGTATCATGAAAAAATATGACCCAAAGCCTTGTCAAAATATTATGGTAAATGTACTCCCATTAATTAACAAGCCTAACATATTCCGCTCGAGTGACCCCATACAAGGTGACAATGGGTCACAAAGGGTTAATCCCTTGATTCGCTTACCCTCCTAATATGCATTATTAACGACCATTTTGAGGGTTGATGCTAATAAGAGTATGGTGTTTATGAAACATGATAGAGCGCAGGTTCAGTGAATAATGTTACTAGATTTTTCTTTGATAGATATTATGCCGAAGTAATACACAAATTAAATGAGACAGAGTTCGCGTCAAAGGCGATAAAAAAAATTGTATTATTGGAAAAGTGATGAAATTGACCAAAACAACAGAAGATGAGCGGTTTAAAGTTAAGCTTGGAGGTTTAAAAACAATGAGTTCTCTTAGTGAAGTAAAGGAAGACCGTAAAGTAGTAATAAAGTAATTACTCTTAAACGGACTTATTCCTGAAATGTTTATACGTGTGTGATCGACGAGTGCATTGCTTTCTTTGAATGTGGTCTTAGTTTATTTTTATGGTGCGTTTCCGGCGTTTGTTACGTTCTGTTTCAAGCAGTAATTTATACAGTGACAGCTTTAGTGCTTTGTGGTGCGGATAGTTACTGTTTTATGTAGTGCACTGGTGTACTTGTGGAGGTCGTGACTGGTCCTATTAGTGATCACTTTTGGCTTATTAGGCTACCGTTAAATATTTCTGTGGTGGCTTAAAACTACGAGGTGATTTGGTTCTTTGATATTAGCTTAAAGAACAGTATTAGTTAACGAATACTATGCAATTTTTGGAACCTCTGAAATTAATAATGTCTCCAAATCTTAAAACCGTATACCACGGAATAGAGCTTCACCAACAAACAGTAAAGTAATAGACAGATCAAAAATCGTCTTTGTATTTAATAGGAGACAGGGGTATAGTTCCACAATTTTATGAAAACCATAATTTTGTACAAAAGCGTCGTACTATGAAGCTGGTGTCAACGGTATTAGATTACCTTTGACGCGTTGTGGTTAACCGAACACTGCCTTTGAGGACATGTTTATGCTTTGTGCCTGCGCATTACACAGGTTTTGTTAGATAATAGGAAATACGAGCAAAAGAATGCAGAAGTATTGTAAAAAACATTTTCTTTATTTGCTGTAACGGTAATTTGAGGATGAAACTTGTATAAGTAAAGTGATACGTTCCAGAGGATTTGGACTGGGCCGCGAAATTTTTCGAAAAAGTTACCGCGATATTAGTACCAATACACAGGGCTCTAGAAGGAATATAGGGGGCTCTTTTCAGTAAAAGTCTGATACTCTACTACTGTACCCACTGCGAGTAATTTGATCATTTTCCATCTAATAAAAAAGGATGATTTTGACCTTCTTGATATTTTCAAAAGGATTTCTGATTCCAAAGATGTCCCTGATATATGTTATTGATTCTTTTAATTTTATCTCACAATCATTAGTCCTAATCGACTTCCATCGTCATCTTGTCGTAGGTCGTTAAGTTTTGACAAAGACATTAGAGTAGATTGCATTTACATAAACTAATTTATTGTTGTGCAACGATTTATATGTCCTAGAGCCGAATGATTTAGAAGGCATAAACGTTGAACGTTTTAACCTCAATAGTATTGCTTCGGTAAAATAGACAGGTCTATAATATTGTTCCAATTCTAGGCTTTGGGTTGGGCCTAATAGTTCACCTGTTTGCTATATTAAAGTTATCCATTAATGTTTTTAAATGAATGCTGTGAAGTCATGTTGTAACTTCTGGGACAGGTTCTGAAAGCTTATTGCTTAAATATAAAACTCTTCCGTTACTGAGTGACTGACTGAC
>JAKRBP010000388.1:170576-183511 GCA_022398575.1 Heliothis subflexa | reverse complement strand
TGTCTGGGACCGATGGCGTTCAATGACTTAATATTTTATTTTAAAAATATTATTCCCGTTTTCCTACACACAGGTCCGTTCGCTAGCTATAATTTATCGCAACTGACAATAACTGACGGGACCGCCGGCGGACATGACACCGTTGCATTTGCCTTCCAAAGTTTTTCGTATCCTTCCTTCAATAATCGAAGGATATTTATTTCTCCTTGTTACAAAACAATTACATTATCCTAGCAATAAAACATTTGTATCCTTTGTTTTTCTTTCTTATTGCTTCCTTCCGGATCAATAGATTGTGTAGTTTTTTTGGAGTATACTTTGAGGGCCAATTGTATAATATTCATGATGGCGAAAATCTATAATATGGTTTATAGAAATCTTACTCCGCCAAAGTTCTAATGCGTTCTATGTATATTTTAAACTGCCTCTTAGGTCTAGTTGTCGCAAAGCGCGACTGCTGTGCACGAAGTCTCGAGTTCCACTCCGGTCGGGCGGAAATCGCTTTATGGGTTTCAGAAATTTCACGTAGCTGTCCGAGTCTGGAAGATGGTGATTTAAATACACCTTTGCATCGAAGAGCAAGTTGATCTCCTTTTATGAACAGCTGCCGTGGCTAGGCCGCCATTATTATATTTTAATATTAACTAATTGATTGAAATTATAACGAAATACGGTAATCCACATTACTGAATATCTTTCCTTGTAAACTTTATCGTCAGGATATACTTAATTATCGCGTGCTAAATAATAGTATGTTAAATAATACACAGGCGTTCATTATGCTTGATTTACAATAGCCGTTTTCCTTCTGCGTATTAGGCTAGGATCAACAGACCTAATATTTTAATTGAAGTAGTTAATTTATTCATTGCAAGAAGCGAAAATTGCATTATAATCAAACTTATGCGACTTCTTGTGTAAACCATGTTTTTTGAAACAAGTCAGAATTGTCACCTGTGATATTTCGGTAAACCTATTAAGCTAAATGTATTAAGGAACAGCGTATCTTATTCATTTTCCCCAATTTACACTGATTTATCACCAAGGTCTCCTAATTTTACTTTATGAGATAAGCCAGTACTTAAAGTATTTTCTTACAAAATGAGGCCATTAAACCATTAGTCGGGACAATTTAAAAGCATTTAAGTAAGACAGTAGCAACCAGCTGTTTTATTTAATTTGGAGCGCCTCGTTTTTTTGTAGTTTGATCGCAACTTTTAAATTAAATATTATTACCTAAAGATACTTAATGTTTTGATAAAAAAATCCCTCGCGAATTTAAGTAATCTTAAGTTTTTTTCACGAGGTGTTTTTCCTCTTCTATTAGTTACCACTGATAATAAGATAGCATCGTACGTCAACCCGGGTTTATTTTAAAAAACGATAGACTTGTTACTAACATACGTACCTAATCTAAACCTTCATATTCAATTTCTAACGGTCGATGTAAAAGCAAAGCTGATCAATTAGGCGCAATAACTTATACCTTATTTAACAACATAATAATGTTCGGCAATACAATTGACAAACTGTACTAAAACTTATGCTTAACTACAGATAAACTTTGAGGCAAAATAATAATACCTCAGCAACTGTTCTTTCCCCAGCACCTGCTTACCAGCTGCAATATTCAAGTCGAAAACCAAGTGACCTTTATTCTATCTACAATATACAATATGTACATCTAGGTCCCACGAGCTCATCCCGCAAACGGGGCAAATCTTGACAATGGCCGTCCTTGGCCAGCCCTCATCTCAGCAACCATTCACGAAGAACACCAAGCCAAAACCAGCCTTAAACCAACTGCCTAAAGTTTAGTTTCGAACGAAAAATGTGGTGGTTAGGATGTTTCGTAAGAGAAAATTTGCCGGTTTTAATGATTAGGGGAAGGTGCTTCGTTTGGAGAATTCCAGTGGTTATGAGTATTATGTTTTATGTATGTGTTGCCTGTTTAATAAATGGACTGGGAAGCTATATTGTTTTGAATTCAGGTGGGTTTTTTACATGAAATATGTGGATAACATTAAGAATAGGAATTTCGCATTGGACAGCGTATTTAAATTATTTGCGTATTTAAATACATTCAATTTTTGGCGGGTGCAAATCTCCCAGATTTAGGTAGATCACTTGTTCTCCAAATGTAAGCACACAGGTATTGAAGTCCGTTCACCAATACCAAGACCAAAATCAAGAACGTCCATTCAAGAACTAAACGACCAATCCATGTCAAACCCCAAGCTTACAATTACCTTTTAACATACAATAAGTCGCATAGACTCCTGTTTGCTGGCAAACGGATCAGGCCACGACGAGGCCAAGAGTCGACTAAGTCTGTGTCGACCGCAATCCTCTAAATTGTATTAGCGCAAACGACCGTGCTGTTGCTGGGTATTAAGGAACGGGTTTGAAGGAGACATGAGGGGTGGTGTGTGACCATACGTGAAGAAACATGGGGTGCAACATTTTTGAACATAAAATACTGTTGGTCTGACCCACAGACATACAGTTCCTTGAATATTTAAAATAAAAGTCGTGCTAAGTCTTTGTGATAAATTGTAGCTGTCGTTTAGTTTTGAGTATTGAGGACTAATTGAATTGCAGAGATTTATGGCACTGGCATGCTAATCAATCGAAACTAATAAATAGATTGTCATTCCAAGATTATCGAGAAAGATCCCTGCACGAAGAAGACGCATATTATTTGGAGGTTCTAAATTACCTTTAACCTTATTTCACAATTTACAAGCAATAAAACTAAACCGAGTAATTTAAAGCTCAGGACATTACATGCTAGGCTCAACACAATTTATGGTCCAACATTTCACCAAGAGCCCGAAACACTAGTTCCAACTTTCACTGTAAATAAATAACGTTCCCACATCGCGCCCATCAAGGCCTTTCAAATAAATTCCAAGCGAAGTGATAAAGAGTATCATACAATACCATGCTTAGATCCCATAAATTTTAATAAAGAATTCTCCACATAAAAGCCACTTTTCCGCTTGTTAAATAACGGCGTTGTACCTAAATCAAAGTATGAATGAATATTATGATTAATATGCCCATGTAACTGTTAGCGTAGCGTGTTCAGAAGCGATCAATGGAGAAGTTTCCTTGCCGTAACAATGCTAATGAGTACTTTAATGAATCAGTAGAAAAACCTGTTTACTCATCGAATTTAATAAAACGTATTTCAGAAGTACTAAATCCTAAAACATGGTATTACTTGACAACCTTCATTTGAACTGGACAGAGTTCAAATTAAGGTTGTCAAGGTTGTCGAAAAGATGAATAATGGGACGGATCAGATGGAACTATTGCTCTATATCAAGCAAACCACGTTAGGAACAATTTGCATAGAAAATGGTGAATATGATGAGTGGCATCCAACGGAAGAGTATGTCGTTCATCATCATTCTAGCTTCGTTTGCCAAATTGAGTAATTGATCTGTCTGATTGCTACGTGGAATATAGGCTATCGGGACAGGATGAGGATGACAGACAAATATCTAATGGTGCTTGGAGAATATACCTTTACAAAGTATGTCCTAATCGAAAATAAAGTATCAATTGAAGAGCTTGACTATGTAATACTTTTCCTATAACTATCTACCTTATTCAACATCCCCAATAGCATATTCCATAACATTTTTTTCCAAAAATCATTTCGAAAGATCTATGTTGAAGACATCATAATGATTGAAACTGATGATCTTAGGAGATTTTAATTAAAACAGTATCAAGTACGGAAACAGAACCTACAGCTAAACAGCCTTGAGATATAACGGGGTTATTAGCGGAGTTGAAACAGTTAACAGTCTCCTTTGATCACCGCGGGGTGCCAATGCCAGTATCGTTGACCTTTAATTAAAAAACTCTAAAGCAAACGATGAGAACGATATTTACTCCAATTTCAGCATCCATTGAGAAGTTCCTAGAAAAGTTTGTTTAAATTTGATCTAAAAACGCGATGGATGCTTAAAATTTTCAAAAGTACTTGTTAAGTTGATGCTCGCAGATATTTGTTATAGCTTCAGGAATGTTTAGGATTTGTTCTCAAACTTTTAATGGAATTGGAATGTTCTTAATTGTATCGAAGTACTTACCTAAAGTTTAATAAGGGTATTGTGGAAATTCATTAGAATTTTGCTCAAAGGTAAGCTTACTTCTCAAGAGCTTGTTTACCTTTTGAAATACTGGTAAGTGTAGTTTTAAAGCACGTGTAGTTTTTTAGTGAACATTGATAAGTAAGATAGTTTTGGCAAACTTATTAAAAGCTTGTAAAACGCAAAGTACTACACACGGGTTTCAGGATTCGGTTCAACATCAACAGACCAGCTATGAAGGTTGTTATTCCACGGTGCGACACTACCAATGTGCCCTGTTAAGTCGCTGCCGTCGGTACCGGGATGCTACCTCGTTAGCAGTCCCGGAGTCATTTCAGACACAGTTATTTTCCCAACTCATATTTTATTTCCTTATATTGATTAAGCTATAATATGATTAAGAACACAAATTAATTAAACCACTTTCTAACTAATATCATGTCGTGTTTACAGACATTCCCATGATAGAAAAATACACCTATAAGAAACACCATTAATTTGGAACTGTCATAAAATAACTTCTCCGGTTTGACATGTCTTATAATTAACCAATTCTAATTATGCAAAGTGCTTACTGATGGTGATGTTGACAATTAATTAATGAGTCCACAGTAATTAAAAAACTTGTGTATCTTTAAAATTGCTTACAAATAGGTAAGTACTCATTAATTAAAATTGCGAACGTAGTCTGATTCTGCGTACATTTTTAAACGGCTTTTTAATGAGTACGAACATTTATCCATATAATTTTCCGGAAAATTACGCCTGTTTCCATAAAGGGTTAGCTAAGAGGAACATTTCCCATCCATTTTTAACCTCATGTTTAAATGTTGATGGGGTCGAGAGAAGTTAATATGTTTTTCATGAACGTACTTCCACTAATCAGGATCTCCACAAAATTTTTCTTCTTCCTACTCCGTTCCAAAATTTAGGAGTGGCATAATATGTTTTCTGCTTTCATTCCTCATTATCACTTGTCATACTATTCACACCCTTCTTATTCATGTCATCTCCATACACATTCATACTTAACATACTCTTTGTAGCACATGTTTAATCATAAATCAGATTTGCAAAAAAATATGACCTAAAAATATGGAGAAATATCCTTGAGAGATAAAATAGGAGCTAGGCGATTTGTTAAATACCATCAACGTTAACTTAATTAGCTACGCAATGTATGAATACCCCATGAAAACTGCCAACCTTTACAGTCTTCTAAACAGTATACGCATTCCAATTGAAGATTACCCCGCTACTTAGTGCCACTATTTAGACTTCAAGTACTGGCATTTACGTCAAGGTAGTAACTTGAAATATAACTTGCAGATAATTAAGAGACAGTACAAATGTTTGTGGCTAATATTTAATTGAGTATGACTCATCTAAAGGCTAGCAGATGGGTAATTTGAAACTACAAAAGGGCAAGGTATTCTCTTCACATCCGAGACTTATGGAGACAGTTCAAGCAAAGGAGCAATTTCATGATTCCATACTTAGCATCCTGTAACATCATCCTGACTTATTAATAAAACAATCAATGTGGGAAAGAACCGATTTATCCTCAATGGAATAATATCCCCTTTCACACTGACTGGACAGACATTGCTCATCTGTTTATTTCCTAAACGAACAAAAACAAATTTGTTGATCTAATTACAGTAGTCAAAGGATCAATAAAACTACTTGAACAAGAAAGGATAGTTTAAATCACATTTACCTTGAACTAACAATACCTTACACGAGGATACACGGCTCAAAGGCAAAGGATAAAGGATGAGCCTTATCGATCACATGTTCCTTCGAGCTTTTCGGGATTAGGGCCGAAGGGAACCTTATTCTTGCTTCAATCTACTCATATGTTTCGATGGATTAATATACTTCCTTACAAAAAGAATATCTTGTTACAAACGTTTGAGTGGAAATATTTCGGGCTGAAATCGGGTCGACACGCAATAAAAATGGTAACAAAGTTGGCATATTTTATCGTAGGATCAAATTCTAGTCAAGAGTAATGTTGCAAAGGGAATAAATAAGGCATTTTTATTTTGTTTTCGGGGTTCTCTGATTACTGGATTCCCATTTTATTGTAAGTCAGGTGCTGACAAAAATGTTTCAGGGACTAAACGACTAAATTTGAGATTTTGGCAATATTCTTTTGTTCCTACCTAAATCCTTGCTCCTACAACCTCCTTTTATACCACTACTTAACGTTTCAGTACATATAACCAAAATCTATCATGTTAATTTAAAGCTTTCCAACACCTCAAACAAGAACCGTACATAACGGTTAACTGATGGTTCAAATTCTAAGCGTATAAGGTTTTAAACTGCTAATTATTTACTTCTCAAGGTAAGCGGATATCTTGAGCCATCAATTAGATTACACAAAGCCGCGCATTAAATGAAGATTATCTGTCGACCTCAAGTTTCTTACATTTCTTAAGGTTTGAAACACATTTAACGTCACCACAATCATTCTTTAACGAAATGTTGACTGTAAATGACCTGTTCTAAGTATGTCCGTGACCCTATTACAAAATTAGATTAGATTACGATACTATTGATTGACATACTAAACATTAATTCTATAGATATTCCCCACTTAGCATACATTTTCTTGGTACTAATAGAGGCATCGAAATACAAGTTAAAAAGAATGTAAGAAAAACAATATTGGATAACCAGTGCATTTCGAACATCGATAGTCAAATATTTGCACTAATTTCCTTGTAGTTTGCATCGAAAACTGAACACGTTCTTGTTGTATTATTTGATACAAACATTGACTTGAAAGATCAATATTTTGCTTAGGCTTTCAAACATGGGTGAAATGCCTTTGAACTGGTCGAAAGCGATTGGGAAAGCCATAGTTGATAGTCAATATTGGATGAATTTGTTTAAAGAATATAAATCTGGGCTCTAGTTCTTTATTGCCTTGTAGTGTGACAAAACAGTAACTTAAAAATAAAAACAAACTAAAAAGTCCCCAGATTTCCCTTTCACAATACTTTCTTCGGTCAAAACATTCTCCCGAAAATAAACAACTACATTCCAGTTCCAATGAAGCGAACAATCACCAATTATTCAATTTGATTTACTAAATCTCTTTCTTGTACCGGCAACGGTAACGAAAACCGAAACGTAACTAAAATAACATGTTTCAAGACTCGCAACCATTAAAATACCGGCAACCCACGCATTCAGAGCCTACAGCACCATAACCACATAATAACGACCTTTAAAACTGCTGGCAATAGGTTCAGATTCCTTTGCAGGATCCCTTGAAGCAGGTCCGCGATCGTACTCCATAACAGATGCCAATAACAGGTATGAATTTTATCGGTAAAGGAAGAAGTTTCCGTTTTATTGATGTTTTGATCATATTGAAGGCCTTGAGTGATTCTTATGGCCGAGGTAAACGACTCTTTGGAACTCTCGTAGAAAAAACTGTAAATAAAACAAGATGAGGAGTAACAAGCCATTACAAGCGTGAAGAATTTCTTCTGCTCCGTTCTCATAGATTATGCAGCATAACAGCAAAGTGGAATGATTACTGCTAGTCAGAAATTGTCGTGAACACTGACTTGCAAGTTGGACCGTGATGAATAACGGGGAGAAAAACATTACCCTCTTTTCGCAGCAATTGAGTAAAAACCAGGCTATACGAAAGTATCTTGTAGTGGTAATTTAATACATAATAACCGTAGCGAGCTGCGTCGGCTGAATCCGAGTAATTCCGTCGCAGACAGGGATATAAGTATGACTCCCAAGTATTTGGCAATTGTGTTCATATTTACCCGTTGTGAACACTAATATTACGAACTGCAGTTTGCCGGCGAACGTATATTCAGCAAAAAAACTGCCACATAATCGCTCGGACTGTTCTTATGGGTTGCATAAAAATGCAGGCAAGCAATACTGTGTGGTTTTGTAATACGTTTTTTAAATTCATCAATTAGTATTGTTCGCGATAACGTAACTACCGACAGCTAAAGTAAGTAGGTTAGCGCATCGATAAATCTTTATCTACGCACTACTTCACTCAATTTATATTACAATACTTGATAATAATGTAGATAGGCTACCTGTTTGGGCGCTAATAATTGCAATTAGCAGTTTAATTAATTATGTTTGTGATTGGTTTATTAAATGCAAAAGATTTTGTTAGTTTACTCAAGGTACTAAAGTAATAATTTAGGATACCCAACGAATGAAGTATGATTTGCTAGTTACTATTACTGACTATAGCCGAAAATTATTCAGATTGAAGTCTGAAAGGCCAAGAAACTGTAACTCCGACAATAAACACGCTGTGAAGCTATAGTAAAAAAATAGAAGAAATACAACGTTCTAAAGAAAACTGCTGTACGCATCTAGGCCAAATTAAAATAAGTGGGCTTCCACCACAAATTGGGCTATTCCAATCTAGCCAACTTCACGCACAAACCGCGAGGTGCGGCCGTACATTTGAATACCATCATAAAAATAATCACGACCAACTCACGACTATTAGATCGATACAAAGCTATCTATTTAATTAAACCTGAAGTCCATAAACTTAATTGCCATGCAAATCAGACACGAGGATCAAACCCAAAAGTTTTAATAGTTCCAAATGGACCAGTTGAATATCGTGTGCTATTTGTATTTGAATTTATAATCAAAGGATAAGAAGCAATTACCGAAACCGACAAATTGTTCTTGGACAAGTTTAATTTAATAACGTTTTACGCCTTTCGGAAAGGAATGGCGTGTTATTAATGGAGGAAACGAAACTTTGAATAAAACGCCGAAATCATAACACAAGGTCTATTGCAGAAACTAGCGGACGGACGGACGGGCAAGCCGCACACGGTCCAATTTCTAAGCGCTTCCGGAAATAACCTGGGTGCCTGGTTGCAACATGGCGTGCGGTCGAGCGTGCTTCCACTATCATTAGTTATTCGACGGCCGGAGAACCACTGCAGTTTCGAAATTAAACAATTTCACCAAGGCCTGTATGTAACGCTGTAACACACGGGAACAATGACCGATCGGTCTAAGTGTTTGCATGACGTTACCTAATACGACAATGGCGTGAGCAGTTTTGACAGCCACATGATGATGGGCACACGATATAATAGATGAGTTGGCCTAGTTATATTGAGAGTGGTTATGATAATCGCGAGAATGCACGCCTGACAAACTGCCAGTAAGTACAGTATAGGACAACAAATTAATGACATGTAAATGTTTTCGTGACCAAATAAACTTCAAGCAGAGCTGCATGGAGATCCAATTTGAGTTCTTGTTTAGAAGATTATAAGACTGCTTAAAAACAATTTCGAAAAAAGTCTCAGATAAAGAAACTCTGCCAAAAGGACTGTACTGAAGAAACTAATCGCACGAAAGAGGATATAATTGGTCTTATGGAATCCCCCAAAAAGTAATCATGTAAAACACAACCAGTTTTGAAATTAGCGTTGCAAAGTGAGTCAGACAGAAGCGCGAAGTTTTTTATCATGACTTGGCGTCTGAGTGTGTAGAACGCGTAATTCCAATTTGAGACAGCTAAGTAATTAGGAAGTCTATTCACAGCTCCGGGCTCGAGGCAAAGTCGTTGACACTTGCCCCCGGTTTATGATGAACGACTGCCATGAAACAATAATGCTTGGATGCCTTGAGCTTGGACGTTTAAACCTTATAATACTGCTCCATATTAAAATAACATCTCAACATCAAGGTGAAATCTAAAATACTCGTAGATGTTTTTTCGCAAAATGTTTTTGGCACAGAAATTGCATTTTAAAAGAGGTTGCTCTAAAAATATTACGAGGAAAATTGGGTCAGCCTTTTCGTTCGGATGATATTCTTTTGTCTTGCCAGCAAAGTTGTTGGACTTTTACTTATTATTTTTCCAATTTACTGCACGAGACTCGCAGGTCTTGTAAAGTTTTTTCCTCTATAGAAACATTGTTTTATACTTCGTAAAGTCTCAAGATATTGTCTTTAATAACTCGCGGGAAATAATATCTTTTCCATTTGTTCCAGAACTGGCAATATTTGTTTTACTCTTGCTCGTTAATTAAGCGGTACAAAGTTTTCGCTGATAATTCTTATTGAATTGTAGAACATGAGGCAACAACCGTCTTCAAAGCATTCTTTATAATGTCACAATGGTAGGAAGCTAACCAGCGAGGCAGAATAAGCCGGCGAGCGTTTTTGGCGATCGATATTATTCACTTTAGTAAAGTTCATCGTTCGTGAATCAAGGCCATTTGGCATAAGCAAATGCCGTAAGGACGTCCACGGCTATTCTATATAGGGCATTGACCTCTAATACTATTGTCTCACACTCTGTGCCCATAGGTGTGCCGCATAGCCCTCGGCAGAAACCATTACTCCACCCCATATTTTGACATGTTTAAGATGTCTTGCCTCAGATAAACTTGGGTCGCTAAAAGGGTCATGCATACTGCTTTTACCAGAAGATAAAACAATATGACAAAGACTGATAGTACTGCTTTAAATATCTTTGAGGACAGAAGTAACGGAGTTTAGGATGATTTGATTAGTACCCCAAGCGACATACAGCACGTTACAACAATTTGATAATTTAACACCTTTCGTTTAACGGTCTCTAAGGCGAAAGACGTGACTGTTACATAGTTTCGTCTACTAAGTTGTAATGTACAGAATAATTGCATTTTAATGCTGCGAGCGAAACTCGAAGATTAAAGTTTATTGTTGTGGTGTAAAAACTATGTCAAATATGTCCCAGTTGTCCTTGTGTGAGTCAGTATTGGTTAGCGACAGTGAGTACTTAATAAAATCGCAATTGCAACAAAACCTGCCGAGCTTCTGTTGCTCAATGCGTATTCAATACTTTGTACGGGTATGCAAAAAGTAATATTGTCACTGCATTACGATTTTGCGAGTTCAAGGAGGTTTTTCGTCGTGTGGTTACTTTACCGCAGAGGTGTAATAAAATGTTAGGACTAGTCATTTCATTAGAGTACGTCGAATCATTGAAGACGTATAGAATATTCTAGATTTGGAATTACGTAACAAGCTTCATAAAATGTTGTTCCAAATAGCGGGGAAACGTCCACAGTTTGTTATACGTAACACGAGAGTCTCGCCGCTTGCGGATAGAGGAAATTATCGAACGTTTCCTAATCAACGTTGTATCGATCAACAAGCCCCACTAGGCCCGTACTCTGGTTAATTCTTAGGGAGGATTTTTGCTGATACGCCGAAAATTGAAGGGCCTTGGATGGGTGAAATATATTTTTTTTAGAGGCGGAGAGAAATACTTGTCAATTTCAATAGATAGTTTGAACTTTAAACCTGTCATAGTCCGAATAAAACTGATACTCCTAATCATTAACATTGTATTTGGAACCCTCGCTCATATGAAAGAAGGTTCAACAGTTCACGGCATCAAAAATAGTGATTGGACAAAAATCCTCTTTGCGAACTTGCAACATATTTTCTAACATAAAATTACAACACGAGCCTTACATTTTTGTTCACTTTGTAAGCTAAATAAGCTAAGCAAACGCCAGAGAGAACCGGTCCGGTGACAGGCACAACGACCTTGCTAGGCGTCCGTTCATACCGAATGGGCCGTTATCCCATTCCCGAATTCCATTGATACCTTTAATCTGGGCCCAGCGGATTACTACCTCAGCGAGCTATGGTGTGCTTAGAGAATTTCACTAACAGGAGATGCCATAGCTTCTGCCAAACGAAAGTATTTCTGTCATGAGCTTAAAGCAATAGCATTTGTCGATTCTCGATGTCGTTCCGCAACGAAATTCTGAGCGTAAGTCCACGCATGTGTCTATAACCCCCACAAACGCCACCATTTGATACCTAGAATTGGTTTCTGCGCAGAGACTCGCGCAATGTTCAATGGCGACAAAAAGTTTGGGTAGAACTTTACAAGAACGCCGCTCATACTTCTATGAGTGCGTAAAGATGTGCTTGCTTGTGTTGTCAATTTTGTTGATGTGATCGATTGCCAAATTTCGCATAGAGACTGCTCGTGGCGGTTCCAGTTTTTATATGCTCAAAGTTGGTGTAAAATATACTTTATTTGTTACGATAAACTTTTTGCGGTTTTGGGACGCTGTTGGTTGTTTTATGTCTTCATTTTCGGAGACTTTTCGTTTTGTTTTGCGGTCCGGGTTGTACTGTTGTTTGCAGGTTAATTTTGCGGTAATTTGCGGGGGACCTACTTTCAGTAGATAGATGGGTAGATTAGACTTCTTGATAAAGATTTCAGGACATTAGGTATTAATTCTACAGATGTTGCAAAAAGGTTTAATGTAGTTTTATTTTAACTACGATTAGGACGTGTCAAAACTAACGGCTGTTTCTTTTCTAACAAAAATTCTGAATAAACCAAGTTTTTGTCACAAATTCCGTCACTTTTTGCAGGATTGGGCAGACTACATAAAAAGAGGTTCCGGTTTTCTTAGCTTTTATCATTTTTGGATGCAAGAAGCTTATTTCCATAGTTTTCGTTTGGGAAAAAAGATGTAATGTCATTGATCTGAATACCTACCGTAATGCAAAGATACCAACTAAAAAATCCAGTGGGAAATTGGACCGGACCGTCATTCTAGACCTAAAGACCAAAGTGCATATTATATCACAAAGATCTTCAACTTAAGTGTAGTTTTAATTCATATTTCACTTTTTATAGCATCCCAAATATTTGGCGGATAGGTTGAAAGTGTTAGTAATTTCGTTTACCGTTATCATGTACGTCCCAAATGGTGCGGTTTTAATTACTATCTGATATGAATCATATGTAGAGCGCTTATTCTAGTACATACC
>JAKRBP010000382.1:838121-850204 GCA_022398575.1 Heliothis subflexa | reverse complement strand
AAACAGTATAGATAGACGCATAATATTGTAAAATTATGTATGTGATTCCTAACCAATCCACGTATTTAGAACACTGAGAAGAGATTTTTTCCATCATTTCCCTAAAGTAACAATTGCAAAATTTCCAAGTATCGCGTTCCTTCGTCATCTGTAAAACGAGATTGTTGCTAGGCAAACGCGAGCGCGGGCGCGAATTAATTTCGCCACAATTACTCGGTCGCGTTACTAATTGAGACATCAAAGAGCGTCGGACGGTCGCCGGCGTACCCCAGTACCTACTTTGTTGTCACTCGACGTATTAAAATGCTCCTCGTGAGCTTACAGCATCGTTCTTTGGTTAATAGATCGACTTTTGTAGAGAGCTTCGTTAAGGTTTTGATCGTAGTAAAATCCTAATCCATTTTGGTATGTACTCTATTTTAAACTTAGATGATCTATGTATGGATTAGGTAGAACAATTTAAACACAGTGAAGTGAAAACTGTGTTCCATTCATAGAAAAACAAGAACATATAAAATATTATGTTTGCTCACACACGACAAATCGTCATTACGAGCAGCTACAGAACAATTAAAACGGCACTTATCTACGTTTGTTAAAGCCCGCTGATAGTTTCATCGACCTATATGGCTGTGTACCTACTCGTAGCTATAGTTGTGTCCATTAAGGTGTTGGTCGACGCACTGTTTGCACTGGCCGACCAACCGCAATATGGGGTCACCTGATAATGGCTGCGTAATTACGCCACCATTACAGGCCCGGCTGCATGCACAAACACCGCACTTCTTGTTACACGATCAAATGTCTCAGACGTGACTCGTTGCTACCAATACAAGCATTATCTAGATTCCAAATAAATTATTCACAAGCGCGACCGGCGGGCGCCTGCTCTGCTCACCTCAAGGGCAGAATAAGTAGCGTTCGCGACTGCGTAATATTTAATATCTCACTAAGCCTTCAAATCTCACTATTCCTGTCCTAGTTAACAACAATAAGCTTCAAATATCGTAAGATACGATTCCCGAAAGAATCGATAAAACGAAAATTGGTGCGATCAAAAACCGAAAGGTGTCGGCTCGATATTAATGGTCTCGAGACCACATCAATAGCGACGCCGACGTCCGCGCGTGGGTGTAGTAATGTGATGCAGTTGTTTGTCGTAAACCTAATCATAGTTCATAAAATAGCACATTCCCTAAACTGTTTGTTCGGCTGATGGAATTTTAAATTACATTCGTAAAGTCGATGGTTTCAGCGATTACGATTGGAGGGAACGTCTGACAGCGGTGTCCGTCAAGATGTTTGCGAGGAAACAATCGATCCAGCTCTCCGTACAATTTGCGTAGTGGCAGCTCCTCCGGCAATTTGTGTCCGTCGCCTTCGCCTGCCGTTACTCGGTAAACGCTACTGGAATATTGTGCAGCCTGTGGTTGAGTTCCCACTTTTAAACGCACAGTCGTCCGGACGAGTGAGATACATGCTAATTATGGGCAATTTTCAAAATCGATCGCCGAGCTTTTGCCCTGCTTGCGGCTTCCTTCGTTCGCTCGTTCTCGAGAAAACGTAAGCAAACACTCCACTTGAAATACTTGCTTTAGACATTTATTTGCGGTCCGTTTTACTCGTTATATCTACTTGTATGTCATAGTACCGAACGAACGGTGGTAATAGGCTTGTTTGTACAACAAGAACCTATAAAGTCTATCCAGAAGTGACTTACAAAAGTGAATTATGAGTGTCCGAACAGGGGCTTGCTGTAGCTACCATTTAATAAAGGTATCATCGAGATATCGACGGTTTGATCTGATGACTGGTTGCGCAATAGCGAGCGCAGTTAGATCGAATTATCGAGCGATCGATGGCTTCCAGATTGCATCTCAATAATCCTTGTCCGAGATATCGCTCCAGATTGCGATCCAAGCGTGCGTCTAGCTACTTTCCGTCTTCCTGAATCTCGTATAATGAAAAGCTGGAAGTAGCTGGAGTACATTACACATTGCAAGTGTCTGCTATTTTAGATTTTGAGTTGAGTCGTGCTCTAATAATGGCATGCGTTTAGTTTAGAAGGATATTAGGTATGCGCGTCTCGGTTGGCGTTGTCGTTGAGACTGCACGCCGGTGACCGTCGGGACGCGGTAATTGATGACGTCGCGGGCAAGCGGTGTCCGCCCATTTTCCGTCAATTTTCGTCACTTGAGTGATGGTAGAGCGTCCCGCCCACGGCGGCGCACCCCGCTACCCCCTCACCCCCCCGGAGAAACCCGCGGACGGCACGCGCCGCGCTAAATTTAAATGGGATGAACTTGTAACGGGCGGCCGCCGTCAAGGAATGTAACCGGCATGATACGTTAATCATACATTTGTGACAGTTACATTCATTCTGAGACTTCGGCGAACCACAACAAAAAAATCGACATAAAATGTTTTCTATTTGTCTCGTCATGTGTCATGTGACCGGATTAAAACCGTGTCACAAGAAAATATGGAATGGCTTGGTGTCTATGTTTAATTGAATTGGCACACAGTACGCTCTTTCATTCTTTCATCCCCAAGTAACAAAACAAAACACAAAGTTGACTTCTTCTGTGTTTCCCTCAAGGCGCAAAGTCAGCAACAGACAAAAGCTAGCTAATTTCCCCTGCAGTAACAATGGCCCGTGGGGATATAAATAAGGTGGGAGCACTTAATGAACACATAAACTGAAGAGAGGTAGCGGACCGGGAGACAGTTGGTTGCCATGACAACGCCGAAACGAGCGATCAAGAGGGACTGGATTGTTGACTTTGACAGATGAGAACTCTAGATGCTACAGAACAGAGCGTAACTGCACTTTTGGAATACGAAAAATAAAGTTTTTAGCATAAGTATAACTCGATCATGTTTATCCTATACCCACATTTCCTCAGTTTGTTGTAATCGATCGACACATAAAGCAAAGTCGAATGTAACACCTTGTATTTCACAAAACGTTCCAACAATTTGATGTCCAAACGAACCTTGACTGACACTAAAAAAACTTAAATAGATCCAAGCGGCGCCATTGCACTCTAGTAGAGTAGTCATGCGATATGTTTTGCCGTGTTTTGACTTAAAACAATCAATAAGACAGTCGTATAAGCGGCGAGTCTGATGAGCCACATCATGCGATGCCCATGCGCACGTGTTGCTTTTTATTACAACTATTATGTTGTCAGATGAAAAAATATTAAGTATATTTAAGTGTTGCTATTGTATTTTTTCTCATAATTGCTTGGAGGCATTGACACCGTTTTGGTTTTGGCGTCTGGATTTAAAAATGTAACAGGTTTTCAGCGTAGATTACTTCGGTTTTTTACGAAAAATAATATGCTGTCATGTCATGTAAGAAGATTCTTGAAAAATATGAAAGAGCAGTCTTGCACGATATGCAGAAGTCTTGCCAAACTTCATATCAAACATTTTGATTCACATGACAATCTGTCGCAAGAATTAATGGCTTGTAAACAGCTGACTTATGGCTGACTTCAACCGATCCACTCTACTTTTTATTCGCAGAACAAAACTGTAACTACCTCCTTACATATAATTATAGACAACACAACTGTTCTACATGAAAAAAAAACTTAGTGTATCACTGTAACAGTTACACAACATGAATCTATGTTGAAACTAACGATTGTAGGATTGCGATGCAAAGTAATTGGCGTTGATAGGCGATTTCGTAAAACTGTGGCAAGCTAGTCAGGCTGTAATTAAATATCAACAATAACACATTGTCAATGAGTAATTGGAGGTATCATAACGTCTTTACATAAGTTCATTATATCGGTAATTGCGAATAAAATGGACGTTTATGTCGTGTGCACACTGGGTGATTTATGACGCTGCGTGCCGCGGACGGCTCGTCTGATCTCCGGAGACTATCGCGAATAACCGCAGTTTTTTTGTACTATCAATCTGCACTTGAAAGATTCCGACACGATTGATATAAGTATGCTGGCATTGTGGATTTAGTAAGACTGGCACATCTGCAGCGTATAACTCTTTGGATTTAGCAATGAACTGCATGCCTATATTTTTTAAATGAACTAATATCTCGTTATAGTCGTCATATCAGCCTAGAGACGTCATACTGAAAAAAGGCCTCCCCAAAGTTCGCCACTTTGCTCGGACTTCAGCAACTCGTAGTTCAAAATTGCTACGTTACGCAGCAAACCCGTTAGAACCAAGATATATTTTGTAATTTTATTCAAACACACGACTGTCTCGAAGTTGAAATAATACTCAGCATATTTGTATGGCTAGTAAATATTGTCGTGTCGTAGTATTAGTGAGACGGAGCGTGATATCACCGCTCGGTTGACGCAACCGCGCCGCGCTGTAAATCGCGAGGCGGGGCAATCGATACAGCCGCGATACCGCCGTGATTTACCTAACAAATAATAAAGGAACGCATCCACCAATCGAATACTCTTATCGATAATTAATTCCGTTAATCCACACCCGATGTTAATTAACTCCGTGAGAACACGATACGAAAGCTAAAATCTAATTTAACGTTGATTGGTGTTGTGGATGGTCGGATAATCTAATCGGTTACCTTCGCAGCTGGTGCGACTATAGTAACTACATGAGATGAAAAAGTTTTATATATCTAATGTTCCATTGCGTGAGATAAAAAGATACCATCCTATTTACTAATCTGAAATCATAAACATTTTACCAAATTATTTAACGCATTTATGACATCATGCCGCGTGCGCTTTCTTTTCGTAATTGTCTGACCTCAAGCGAGGTTTTATCTACTTAATATAAAGGCGTCTTAACTTCACCATTACTGACCACTAATCGAAAAGCGCTGAGAGCCAACTTTACGGGTGTTCAAACCAAAGCTTACAAAGAGTACCCGAGGCTTAAAGTCCGAAGAGGGACTTGCGACAAGCGGCGGCGTCACGCTGCCTACACACGACGGAAACGCTCCGCTCATGCATTATTCAAAAGCGAAGGCAAATACAAATAAATAGGCACGAAATAAATACAAACAGGCTGAATGGAGCCACGGCGGTGGGCGGGGCCGCGCGACATAAATATCGCTCGGCCTGTCATAAGACCGGCGGATATCTGGCCGAGCTATTTCGGACGAGACGCCTTACGCTTGCTCGTCCTACTAACATACGACTCCAACAGTTTTATAATACCGCACTAACATTCGTGGAATTATTATCGGCAATAAATTTCGCGCTTGACAAATATCCACATAATTGTTGGGTTGATTTATCTTGTCTTTTAATCAAATATCAACGATTATAGTCATTTTATTTAATTGTGCAGCTAGACAAATCGCATATTAATACGGAATGTGTGCTTAATCGTTTTGGTATAAATATTAACAATTTATACGTATAAAAGTAATAAATTTGCTGAATATGAATATTCTACTTGAAATAAACAGAATTTTGCTTGACTGTATTTAGCATTTTTTTTTGAAATATCAAAAACCAAACAAAAACCTTACAAATCGTATTTTGAATTTGGAAACGATTTTTTATACCTGACATTGACTAATTTCTATTTAAAGTCTCTTTCTTCATATATTCATTACTATAGAGGATTCTTGAAAAATATTCTTCAATGTTATGAATATGTCGGTAAACTTATATTACGAAGAAAACAAACGTCATTTAAATGTATCATCGATCAACGATTAAAAACGTATAAAAAAATGCAAAGTCAGTCATCAAGTTAGGTTGCAATTTAACGAAATTAAAACATAAACTGAGTAAATAATAACATGGCCCCTAGGCTGTACCATCGAATCCTTTGCCTCATAAACTCTCGCTTGACTATTCGTCGCACGAAGTCACACATGTTCAATATCGATCGATGATAGCTTTTTAACTTCGCGAAATTATATTGTTTTAATGGGGTACATTATTGTTTAATCAGTCGCAGCTGCTTATGTCACAGTGGGTTATTACGCGGGAGAGACGTTTTATGTATGCAATATTTATCCTGCGCATGCGTGCACGCATTGTACGCGAGCCCAAGCGACGTGCGCGCATCGCGACTCGGCCACTCTTCGCCTTAAATTACATGCAATTTATTGCTCAAGGGCCACATTAAATTATCGTATAATAATTTACAAACAATTATTTCATCAAAACTATAATGACGGCCACAAGTTAAAATCTCAATATTGATGATGTCACGTGGTTTTTGATCGGTTGATCACATCATAGTTCCTATGCAAGGTGCATGACAATGAGCTGGTACATTTTTGTATCCGACAAAATCGTTTTCATATACTTAACAGGTTCAAATCTTTGTCATTTGCCTTACTAGAGGTAAGCACTGATGCTTCAATATAAGTACTTCTCTGAATACTTATACTGGAACTTACAGCACCTTATGACTAGGTATATAAAAGTTTTATGATGATGCTTTCAACTTTATCTGCGTAACTTAATTGAATATTTAAGACATTAAAAATTGAATGCCCTCAAAATTCAAGATACTCATCACTGTTTACAAGAGCAAAACAATTTTATTGAAAAATTAAAACAAAAACCAAATTTTGTGGTTCTTAACGTTGACTAATGGAATATAATTGGCAGGTAATTTGCGGAGTATAAAATTTTAATTGAAACCCTGAGTCAATTTCGCTACATCCCGGGTAAAAAGCTGAACGTCGCCCACTTGTCCGCTGCTCGTAAATTGCGCGAATCGCCATAAATTGCATAAAATCGCCAATTACAAGGATAATGTCGGGAGCGAGGGCGGCGCGGGCGCAGCGCTCCGCCGCAAACACGCGCTTGCGATCTTACGACGTGCCAAAATCAACTCAATCCACTACCTCTTTAAGCTCGGATAGATCGCTACAATAATGTTATAATTAGGGTTCTCTGATCGCGTAACGGAATTAATCCGTTGATGTTGTGCGTCACGTGTCCTGTAATGGCGGGTCGATAGCTAAATTTATTTTTAACCTCTGTTCGTGATTGAACTTTTTTGTCGATGTTTTCAACGATCGAACCCGTCTTTGGGTGATCCTTGGATGTTAATAATTGGAGTTGAGATCACAGTTTTTGATAACATTCGGGTTGTTGTTAAAGAAAGTCGTTTATCTTAGAACGGCTGTAGTACATATGGCGACTTGTTTATTTAATTTTTCTTTAAACGAAATGTTCAAAAAATACCCCTTGTCATGATCCTATGTTTACAACGCATGACATTAGCTACCTCTCCATACATTTAATCTACAACATAAAACCTTTAGCGAAATAGCAAAACTGAGCACCTATTTTCCCTCGCTTTACTTTTTCCTACCAATAAAGGCTAGACAGTGCGTTTAAGCGTGATCTAGTGGGGCTGCAGTTCGGGTGCGCACGCGGTGACGGAGTAATGGACAGCTCACGAGCGCGCCATTACGGACTGCCCGGCTGTGCACTGCCGCATGGACAGCCTAGCCCAGTCTTGGGAACTTAGAAAAGGGATTTTACCTTTACAATTCGGGGAAATTTATACTTTTCGGAATTGTTACTTTTCGTGGTATTTGTAGCTCAACATGTAACTACTTGTGTATTAAGTTTCTATGAAAATGTAAGAAAAGTGATTTAAAAAGGACTTGCTTAAAAACATAAGTTTCTCTTCTCTTCAAGAATTTCAATGCTACTTCATGAAAATTGTTGTTCCACTAAAGAGTTAAGTAATGTTTTCATTATTACAGCTCCAACAAAGCTTTCAAAGAGTGTTTAAGTTTATAATTGTACATAACTTAACTCCCTACAGTATATATAAACACATAGGTACACGTTTAATATGCATATAACGACGTTCGTGTATTTAAGCAATCAGTAATTCCGAGATGGCTGACCTATTCGACCGCTGTTATCTTAATCCGCAGCGTTAAATACATAATGATGGCAATTTAGTCTTAAAATTTTAGCACGAAAATCTCATCAAGTCTGGAATAATATTGTCCTTTAAAACACGAAGTCCTTTGCGGACGGGATCGCCCGAATAAAAGGCGGTGTTATTATGTTGGTAAAACAAAATTCCCCATAATGGCCTCATTATGTGGCGAAAATTGCCCGAGAGCTTTTTTGTGTGGTAATATAAATGTATTTGTAATAGCTTTTAGAAATATTGCGAAGAAGCGGGTCAGGAATCAGGCAGCGGCGGGCGGCGTCTGATTACCGAAACTTAATTTATTTTCATCTTTATAAAAAATACTATAAAAATTGTCCGCGGCGGCGTGGGAAACGACCCTGTCGCCGGCGGCCTCTATTACGTCATTATTTTCTATATTAGATTGTATATTAAATGGAAGATTAATAGGAAATCGATACGCTTAATGATCTAGCCGTGTGTTTAAAATTATCTCGGGAACATACAAGTTCAGATTGTATGGACGCTATTGATTGTGTCGTAACAATTTAAGAATGATAGCAATGTAATGTATACCTAATGGTAATAAAATTAATGAAAAAGTGTAATGTTTTCGTTACAAATTAATAGAAAGGAAATATTCTTTTCCGTTCTCACGGTTTTCAGATAATTACTAACGTTATCAGAAGTATTCATAATTGTGTATCATGTTTTCATGCAGTTTTGAGGTTTGAAGATCCATAATAGTCGGACCACATGCAAGATCTCCAGATTTAATACATTTAAGCTCGTCTCGTCACAATAAAGATACATCAACAGTATTTTAATCCATCGCTCCTCATGCATGAAAGAATTCGCAGTAGGTACTTAAAAAGCATTGCGCATTATTACTAGTAAAACAATAATTTCGCATACAACGAGTAACCGTCGCGTTCGCGTTAACAACAATTTGATTTACAGCACAGCAATAAAATAACCAATCAATGATAATAACGAAGACGCGGAGTGCGCGCCAATTGGTCCTAATAAAGTCGGTGAATGTTAATGAATCGCTTTTCGGTCCGTTGTGAGATGTGTCATAAAACGAGCCACTGGTTTGGATGTCGCGGGTGCAGCGCCGCGGGGGGCCGAGGGGAGGCCTAATTGATTTGTGCCCCAGGCCACAATCAAAACAGATCGTATTTTATAAGACGTATCCTCGACGGGGGAGAGGGTGAGTGGAGTGATGAGTGCAGTGGTTGATGTTGAGTAGTGTGGGTTCGATTCTGAGTGAGCCAATGTGAACGTCTTTTTTATTACGCAATCTGAAAAAAAAAATTGTGCGCCATGACTTTTTGTCTAGTCAATTTTTGCAGCTATTATGCCAAATTGAAACCTTCACAATTTTCACTCGCATTTAAAGCAATTTCCCTATTTTTTTTCAAGTAAGTCGAAATTTTCTAGATTTAAAAACGGAAGCAAAATATAACGGCATTAAATAAACTAAGTAGTTCATGCAGGAGAGAATTTTTATGTTAATTCTAAATTGTCATGTTTCATTAAATCTATCGGGCCTGTTCTATCTAAATTACTGTACTTACTTTACAATTTTAATTCTGACATGAATATGGAGCGCGATCCGCTTCTCCATGAGGAATCTAAGTATCTAGCAAGATGTAGGCTTGATAATATCTAGATTAAGTACTTTGATAATAATGTTCTTTTTTAAAGAAAAATATGGTTTAAATAAAAAGTGAAGCTACCAAAACGTTAGCTGTTGCAAATTCTAATGTGTTCAGTGATCAAACACAAGAAAATCAAATGATCATTTGATAAATAGTCCCCGGGGGTGCTCAGCGTTGTCGCTCTCGTAATGCGGTCAACTAACCCCCTGCACCCTCCGGCTGGTGGGAACTCCATGAGAAATTATCACCGCTTTAGATACGGTACTTGCTTTTATAACACTGTTTGACTTCATTTTGCACATGACAGATTTGTGAAAAATTGGAATGATCATTTTTGAGAAATTGAACGGCACATGTCAGTTCCTTTTTTTTTGTTTCAACTATCGTAAAAAAACAATAGTACTTACTGACACTAGATATAGGTACACATTAGTAAGAATATATTACCATTTCTCCCAAGAACTGCTAAAGTGTATTTTGCTTCATGCAATAGGTGGTAAACATCACCACAGCAAAATACCAAACACCAGACCGCAAATACTAAACAAAATAGCAAACAACACCAAAAGCACTTAACAAAATCAATGCACTAAATCTGCCACTCAAATCCGCAAACAAAAATTCATTTGACATAACAAGCACGACACGAACAATAGCCGACCCGCTATTTCCTAGTATGAAACAGTTTGCTGGGCCGTGGGCAGTAAATAGATCGTGCGACGTGCATTAATCAACTTGCGCCTGATTCGAACCGACAACTCCTCTCTCGTGCCATAAATCTTCCTCGCAACTGCATTGCGGTACGAATGCGTTGAAAAATTGCCGATTCAAATAAACATGCCATCGTGATTGCGTACTGTGAAATATGTTTAGGCAGACCATTAGTGCGGTGGTCGCTATTTGATTGTATTTAGTAGGCTGGTTTGATGGCTGTGTCGCTTTGATCTGGTAATGATATTGAAATTGTGTGAAACGCTGAAGGATTGTGAGCCCGCACAGGTGGTCTACTAATAGTGGGTATAGCACCTATCTTCTACATCAGTGTCGAATTTCTTTCTCAAAATTGCAAATGTTTCCGAAAATCTGATACCCAATGTCAGATCGACCATAGTGTTATTGGTTTTCCCAATATGACTATGGAATTTCCTAAAACATGTTTACGATTTAGCTGAAGTCAATAATTGCAGGCTCACCCCTAAACGGCGCCTTATAGCATGCAACTAAATATTAATCTGGCTAAAAGTTGGTCCAGGAATGTTAAGAAAAATTCATCGCGCTGGCCAAGTGTTTGGGTGACAGGTGACAGAGCCAGCTCATACTTCTCTGTCGCATACCTATTTAGGCTGCCTCTAAACAAAAATAACGCTCTCTGACTATTCAAGAAATGTAAAAAGAAACTGTACTATCTATTACTAAGTATAGTTTGTAGTCGCGTCCAGGCACACGTGCACACAAAGAATGCGCCTCATGCGCCCACGCATCCACATTGTATGCAAATCGTGGGTCGCAGGTCGCCATTCGTGCTGTATGTACCGACCGCTGTGGTCATTGTTTTTTTTCAAATCCTTATTGGTCCATTCTTGAGGCTCTTATGAGTAGATATTTATTTTATCGAACTCGATTTTATTTATACACTTTATGAAGATAAGGTTTTTCTGCGGAAATGCTCTTTAATTCTTTTTTGTTTTTACGATTTCAGTTACAGCCAAATGCTAGTTACTTATTCATAATTAAAAAAATCGCACCTATAAGAAATAACCCCTATACTCCGTGTCCTAAATAAAACTCTCCGATTTAACTTTTCGCCTCTGAAAATTCCCACTCCCATTTACATACCAAACTCGAAACACCAAACGTTACAATTTCCGTGTGTATTAAAAAATAGACAACCACGTTCGAAATATGAATGGCGTACATTCTGCCGCGTCATGACGTGATGCCATTGTGTCTCGAAACCACGATGAAACACGACAACGGCATATGTGGCGTGACACGAGCCTAATTGTGAATGAATGGGGGTCAGAGATCGAATCCGAGTATCGATACCTAGTTCCTGTTATGAATATCATTTTCATATTTACATTCTATCGATAATGTCAGTTTGACGTGACATGTTACATCCTTAGTTTGGGTTTCAAGGTCGTGTTTTTCTGTGCTAATCTCAAGATATTAGCGTAATTAGGTGTATCCGCTGTTAAATGTTTAGTTAAATAAGATAGGTACTTATAGTAAGTGGTACTAGAGTTAAGATAATTGCGTACTTAGCGCTGAGGATGTTATTAGCAATAACTGATTCCGGAGGCATTACTTTTGCTGGTTAGTTGGTAGTGATTGAACTGACACTTTTAAGTCATTCTTAAATTACTGCTTGGATGCATCTACCCTTATTTCCTCATCAGATAGCTTTAAGTATGCACCGATTGACCATTAGAAAACTTATCGACAAAAACACAAATTCAAATGTCCCATTTTATTAGATTAATTTATTTACGGCTTGTACAGTAGGGTGCCCCGAATTTTTTTTTTAGATTTTCTAAACGCAAGACCTCTTAA
>JAKRBP010000382.1:29300-44227 GCA_022398575.1 Heliothis subflexa | reverse complement strand
CAAAATGCCACTCGTTCATAGCGCCAATTTATATTCGTTTAGGAAGAGCTGAGATATTTTATCCTTTTATAAAGTTGTCTATTTGGCCGGCTGCCCGTAGTCCTCCACAAGTATCTCAAAGTAAAAAGAAATAAAGATGCAAAGAAACAAACGCAGAATCTTATAAAATGCATTTAACGTCAACACACATGCGAGTCGTTCCGAAACGCGTGTAGTTTAGAACTATCTTTATTTTGTAGTTTCTTGAAATAGGAAGGAAGCGTCTGGAATTTGGAATAATGTCTGCAGTTGAGTTTTCTTTAAAACCGGAGCATCGAGCGAGTTTGCTACAATTACGAGCACCCTGTACTAGTAATGTATCGTTTTACAACACCGTCGCTTAATCTTAGTGTCTTTGTTCTAAGGCCCGGTAATAACTCATCCGAACACGCAATATTACATACCACAATACCGATACAAATGAATAAAATGGTAATACCGCCTTTTATCGCTCGAAATGTAAATGTTTTACCAGAAGAGTTCTTACATTCATTCAACTCATTATCTTACACTTCTTTATTCAATTAAAGCTACATTAATCTCACGACAATAACAAAGAAATGCCATTAATTGAAAAAAAAACTTTATAATTTATTAATGTACCAACACTCTGTGCCTTCCAATGAAATACAAAATCAATGTTCTTAAAAGGTAGGCACGATTCTTCTCCGTCGAATTTATTGACATTACTGTTTTACCTTAAAAGGTTTTCACTCAAAATCAATCGAGCGAAAATTTAATGACTGCTTTCAGATTCGTATTAATTCACGTTACGTGCGAATGTTCAGCCGAGGTGGTGGAGCATAAAATGCTGTGTTTTCTCGCGAAACAATTAAATTCCTCATACATCGATGGTATTAGGAGCAGGTTTCCGCGAGGTGGTTCGCTGGGGCCGCATTAAGCCGCGCCGCACTCAAGCACATCTTAAGTCCGCTCGGTTAAACCGAGATCTTCGCGTCGGTGTCGAATACTACTCGATCCAGCCGGATCGATATATCGACGGGTGGGCGCGCCTACCTAGCGGGGGCTAAATACAATTTACCTTTGTTATTTTTCGTGTCATTAAACTGCGTCGCGATCTCGAACGCTTGATCGGGATTGCGAACTCCGATGCGAATTGTTTGTGAGCTTTTGTTTCCCACTCCGCTCACCAGCGACGCGACATCAATTAACGTCGGATCCCCTCGCTGAATTTTCTTCATGGCTGTTCGTATTATTGTAGGTAGATTTAAAACGGAATCATTTTCTGCCGCTGATTACATAGAACAGATTGTGTTTTCGTGTTTCGTCTCGACTTCTCCATTCAATTACCTAGATACACCGTGTTCCACGGAGGTGCATGTGACAGTATAACAAACGATGTTTCCTATCTGAGTTTTAAGTTAGGCTGGCATTTATCTGGCATGTCCCCTTGGTTGCGTGTTGCCGAACAAATGGGGGGTGGCCACGGCGCTGGCGGCCGCTGCTGGCGTAGGCGCCTGTTCATTTGTAAAGCTTTATCGCCCCTGACAAATGGCGACACTCACTATTTTTATGTCGCGGACGATCGAAGAATACCGTCCATGCTACGGGACGATTTAGCGCCGATATTCCTAACACAATACCCACTGTGTTTTTGGTGCAACAACACTTCTTGTAACTTTATGTTACATTTGTTTTAAAGCAACATTTCAACTTTTTTTACTTTTGCCGCGTAGCTAAGAACGTGCTTTATTATGTGCTGTCGTAATCTCAGTCCCCAACTTTAATATTACGTGTTGATTATTCAGCCTTATCTAGGCATAAAACTTGGTGGAAAGACACTCAGCGCAGTAAAGCCTCGCTCACTCACTTCCCCACGTTAATGCAAAGGCACGTAGTTCCATGTCGACGCAGAAAGTTGTGCAAAGTGCACAAAGTGCGCGAACGGCGTGGCAAAGCCTTCATTTGTCGGCTTGTGACGGCCGCGTGACAAATGTGGACGCGAGTTTATGTACCCTCCCCGCGGCGAACGGGGACACGTCGCGATTATGCACCACTATGAAAAATGTAACTCCAGCGGGACTTAAATGTTCCGATCTGTTCTTACCTCATCATTTTTTAAATCGTCTCTGAAAAATGAACAGCGCCCGAGTCATTCATTCGGCCGGCTTTAATTTAAGCCTATATACTTTTCTGTAATGTCGGCGCTCTGTAGCGAAAATTCTATTGCTAGAGGTTTAGGTTAGCGTAGATTGGGTAATTTATACTTGCCGCCAGCCCCCCGCGCCACCCGGGGGAGGAAGATACAAGCACTGAAGAGAGCCATACTGTTCGTTAAAATTACTTAATGGATCGATTAAACGTAGGGTTTAATTATGAGGTACATTAATTTACTTTGGTTTTCGTAGTCCGTAGTAGAGCGGCTGGATTACGTTGATGCTTTATTTAATGATGGCCTCGCTTAAATTTTCCAATATTATTTACAGCTTAATCCACTTATCGTTGAAAAATGTGTATATTTTTAAAATTCGACATCAACAGGTCTCGTCTAAGGTTTCGTCAGCAAACAAGTTGTAAGATTCGACATAATGATAGCGAATAATTACATCAGACCTCGTAAAATTTGTCGTGCTGTATAATAAGTATTCAATGATAAGCTCCTTGACTTGGTTAAGCAAATTAAAATTCAATTTGTTACTCGAACCGTGAAGCATAACGGATTGTCGACCGATTTCGTCGCCCCTTTTCTTCCATAATTTTGCGAGTCACCCGATCTTGAAGATATTTTCTTCATTCTGCTGACTCCAGTAGCTCAGAGTACAAACAATGAATGAAATACGACAGACATGATAGCGAAAACGAAAAATATGATGAATTGAAATAAAAAGGAAATCATTGATTGATTATTTTACTATTCATTATTTTCTTCTACCATAGTACTTTTTAAGCTACATTGAGTGTTCAATTCTGATTTAGTCAGTTCGTACTTTCAGTTGATTTAGTTGAGATTGACCTGATTGATGATGATTAACATGATTAAGTAATAAATCAAGATTTTGACTTGTACATGATGTTTCAATGGGAAGTGTTTACTAGAGTTTTGTTTTTTTTACAGGTGGAATGCAAAAAAGCACAACCGAAAGAAGTCATGCTCCCAGCAAACTTGGCCAAGACGAGAGCCGCAGGGCGCGGCGCGTACGGTGAGTTGCTAGGTAGCGGCGTGGCCGGCGCGGGTGGCGTGCGGTACGCCCCGTACCCGGTCCACGCGCCCGCGCAGCTGCTGGTCGGCGCGGGCGCAGGCGCGGGCGCGCCCGGGGCCGCCGCGGCCGCCTACCGCCGCGCGCTAGCCGCCCTCCGCCCCACCCCGCGCCCCCCGCGCCCTGCGCTCGCGCCACTTGCACTACCGCCACTCACTTACTCTGTCTCCGAACTCCTCAACGCCCACGCGCTCGACATCCAGACCCTGTACTCCCCCCTCACTCACACCACGATCCCGACGCCTCTGCCCCTCTGATCCGCGATCCTCTTTCAGCAACACCCTCATCACCCTTTCTAAATGTTTACCCGCTAGGGCTTCTATGATCAGCTCCTTCGAATAATTTTTTATTGCATTCCTGTACGCTGAAGCAGCTTTCCTGTCCATTCCTAGCTCTTTCTTACATTCCTACTCTCTTCTCCTACCAAGCCAAAGTGACAACTTTAATGTACTTTAAGGAAACTGATAATATCCAAAGTGTCTTATTTTTAGTAATTGCCATTAGAGAATCAGTTAGTTAGCAGATTTTCGAAATGTGTACCAAAATAATTTAGAAGAGCTATAGAATCAGTTCTTATACAATAATTTATATAAATATTCATACATTTTGATGAAAAGTAGAATGAAAAACTGGATCAATTTTGCGTAGGGTTGATAGAGAGCAATATTTTTCTACCAGGTAGTAGGTGCTTAATTCTATTTGATTTACAATACATACATACTTATAGTTAGAAGATTATAGTATTGAGCCTGGTATTTTCTGATTTCTGAGTAGCTTTTTACTATGAACTATTTACGAGGACCTTTAGGTCTGGATGATTCTTGCCAGTTTGCTACACATCCATCCATGAAGTCACTAACCTTAGCGCCAGAGCATAGAATGTCATGACTTGCGGACGAGTGATGGTGTTGTTTGACAATATTTTCATAAATTATATATTAAATCTCTAGCTCTACCATGAATAGCTTTACTCCTTGATGTCGGCTTTTCAAAAATGTTATCAGTGGAAGGAAAGAGGTACCTATTATGTGGATGTTTCTTATCAGTTTTATGGAGATCATTAGACGTTTTATTTATTTATGTTGATTTATTTACAATATTGTTTTGTAAGGAAATTATTAAATTAGGTAAATCCAAATTTCCATTAAATTATTGTGTGTCCATAGTACTTGTGATAAAATTAGGTAATTTATTTAATTTGAATCCTTACTCTTTACATATTTATTTATATTATATTGTGCAATGCAATTACGACTAAACATATGTTCACTATTAGTTTATATTTTAGTTGTATACCTTCCGACTCTTCATGATTAACTGTTAATGGTTTAACAGTAAGATCTATCTTGATACTCCCAATATTTGTATTATCATACATAGCTCTCGTAAACTAATAGTATTAATTGTACTTATTAACTTATTAAGTAGGTAATTTTGGTAGCAATTAGAATTAATAAATTCATTTCTAAAATATTTAAAAATGTCTGTTTGTTTAACATGTTTAGCTTTAGACTAACAATGTGTAGAATAGATTAACATTGTCAAGTGAAGGGTTATCATCAACTACGATGATCAAGTATACTAACTTACCCCATTATTTGGAGCCACTTTAGAAAAATGTTTGAAAGTAGTATGCCATTTAGAAATATAGTATGCTCTTTATATAAATTAGATATAGACATAATATTTCACCATATTTAGCCAATACTCGTAAGCTCAAAATTTTTCGCCAAGCAAAATAGTGTCTCAAGGCACATTATAATACTCTCAATTTATATAATACATATCTATATTAAAAACACATATATAATGTAAGGTTTAAGAATCGATCGATTTATGTAAATGTTTTTACATTTCTAGATTTCATGTGGTCATTGGGTGCTCTTCCTGACGGTAAGTTGATTCACATTATATTTTGAAGTCACTTCATTACTATACCCTGCATCTGTCAGACCATTCCTCACTGTTCGAAGCGAACTAAACTCGTATACGACACTCGTAAGCGGACCATTGAAGTGCTAATCGGGGTACATGCCAAACAGGCGATGCCAGTAATGAATGAACTCAGTAATTCAGTTAAAGTGTTGGTTGGCGGTGTAGATTCAATCAATGTTAGAGTCGCGCTGTGTGCGCCGGTGCTGTGTCCTCTCGTGATGGATCGCCCGCCTGACAGATACACTATTTTGATTGGCAATAATATGATAAACGATCCGGTATAGTAACATAGCAGCCGTAGACCGTCCGGCCATCATTCATTTTACATTTTATATCCAACTCCATTTTGTTAACGAAACGCATAGTACGCGCCACGTTGACCCTCCCGCTGTACTATGCGTTTCATATTAGACTTTATGACATGTTTGATATAGAGTAGCGTTTGTTTGTTGATAATTCAGTAAGTTTGTTAATGAAACACACTAGGTATCTGTTACGGCAATATGGAGCCGTCGTTAGTCCACTTATACCGTGCTACATTAAACGATGTTTACAAAATATCATCCGCTGGACATTGTCCAAAGCAATGTCGTACCGAGCGCGTGCGATATACTTGCCTACCTTTTATGTGACGGCTCTATTTTAGAATTGGGCCACCGGGACACGTGTTACATACCGAATGTTTATATCGGCCAATGAATCACTATCGGCGACGCAGTATTTAAAAAGCAACATTTCAAACGACATAGCCGAATGAAAGCATGCGATTCGGCGATTAACGTCCGCTTCTCACGTCCCGACAGCGGCCGCGACTGACTAATAACTTGTGTTTGTTTGTTGTGCAGGGTTTCCAGCAGCGTACGCCGCCTACGCGGCAGGACGTAGCTATTCGGGCTATCCTAGCTTCGGGCTGCCATACCCTGCAGGTAATCCCCTGGCGAGCTTGCACCACCAACTGTCCGGCAATCACTACCATCACCTGGCGACTCTCCTGCCATACCACCCGCTCGAGCTCAGCGGGGTTTACAATGTACACGCCATGCATCTGTGAACTCGCGCCGCGACAATGCATTCCACTAACCGCTAACGTCTATCTCGCAGTCGACACCGACCCGCTTACTACTGACATGCTGCTCATTTACAAACTTAACTACGCATACGCTAATTTTCGTAATCTGCTGTGGTGACTATGTCCTAACTTCCCATTTCAACTAACTCGCCGAGGCAAAAGTTCGTGTGAACTCTCACTAACAACTTTACTAACAAGTTAACACCCCTAACAATGACTGAACCATCTAGATAAATCTGCCACGCCGTCAATTACAAAACGTCCATGTTTTGAGAAATGCTATTTATTGTTTATCTTCAGAATTTTGTCGAGACAATCCGGCCAATTGCGAGCGCGTCGCTCCATGTTTACAGACGATTCGCCCTAACGATTCTCAAATGCTACGCGTCGAGCAAACAAACACTAGTGCAAACACCGACTCGCCTCCGCCGAGGCTCGGGCGCGAGCGACCTCGCCCCCGCCCTACTACGCTACTAGTATCGCACCATCGCCCGCTCCTCATTAACAGCGAAAGCTTTTAAAAGAGATTTAAACAGATTCAAACAAAAGTACAGAAAAAGTGACGTCCTTTTTGTGGTGACTTCTATGTAAATCTCGGGACGGACGAAAAAGAATTCCCACTAATTAAAAGTAGTCCACCGGCTTCCAGTCGATCCCGTCGAATGAGACTAGAATGTTAATTTTTATGCGGTTCTTATTGTTCTTGTGGGATTCGTGGGTAGCGCGCTCGGGAGGAATAACACTAGAGTAGGCCGAGCGGCGGGGAGCGGGCGCGCTAGGTGCGAGCGGACCGCAGCTGCACAAACACTCTTCTCGTTATTTGTCCACACTGTGTGTTTGAGCTGCCTCCACTCCGCCATAATTACGCCACTAAGCTTTGGCTTTCCACTTTTTTCCCGGGCGGGGCGTACGCCGCTAGAATTTTTCGGTTGGACGCAGACGGCCTCCAGGAACGTGAACACTATTGGAAATTCTAATTGAGCAGGACGCGAGTGAGGTCGGACCCTCGCCACAGTCGGTGAACAACGATTGATGTTATCGCAGTGGAGCCAACACCTCCACCGGTCAACTTTTTCTTCAGCACTAGCTGTACAAATCGTTCCGCGTTAATTACTTTTCAACCGTTTTACGACACGCGAAACAATCTCATCTCGTTGTCATTAAAAGACGACACTGGGCATTCGTTGAATTGTAAATATAAGTAGATAGCCGAAGTAAATTGTGTATTCTAAAAGAAACGTTTACGTTATGATATTTCGAATTAAATTAGTAATATTTACAAAACTGAAATGACGCTAATGAAAAGAAATGATAAAAAGCTGATCACATCCCAATTTAGTATTATGTGAATTTGGTCGAGCCACAATCAGATCACAATCACAATCAGAGACACACACGCACTATCCCTATAGTGCGTGCGGAGTGCGCCGGCGTGGCCCTCACAATTAATGTGCACAATTTCGCCCATTAGCATTCCTCAGCCGACGCCACCGGCTTATTGGTAACGTCATCTACATCACCAATATTTAGTCGACCATAAATTACCAAACCATAGATATCCGGTTAGGAGCCGGTTAATTAAATTTCACTATTTGAATGTTAATATCTCGACAGCGCAAGCATCGCATCGTTCGCCCTTAATATAATTTTATTATAAAGTATAACGCGGTTACGTCCTTTGATGCAGCAGATGCTATGACAAAGTGGCGCGCCGCTGCGATCCACAACTTCGTCGCGCGCCTTTAATATGAACTAGTCGTTTCCTCCAACTTGGAAACGACTGCACGTACGGCTCCGACGAAGACAGTTTTCGAACGTATAAACAACTTTGTTAGTCTCTAATGGGACGGAATTAATGTCAAATAATTTGTGGCACTGTAGAGGTAGTTGCGCGGTGGCGTACGACAACACTTTTCTGAACACATATATGTATACACATTTTGGAAGAAAGCATCGTTAAACACGTCCCGAAAAAAGATGAAGCCGCTAGGGTATAGTTTACATAATAATATAGTTTACTGTACGGCCGAATAACTCGACGAATATTTACATCCAACACTCGGGGTTCATCGGACGAGAAACTTTCGAGGGAAAGGTATATGGCGCCATCTTCTACAATTCAATTACAAGTAGAATGATGGCCGAGATACCCAAAGCATTTAATCTTTACAAGCTAAAACAACTAAGATCATAATCTTATTTGCATATTTATTGAAAATCGTAGTCCGGACTAAATTATAGTAATCTCGACGATAGACGTATAATATTAGATTATGTAGACGTTTTATCTTCTTCTTCTCTATTATAGATATTAGGTGTAACAATGATAGCGGCAAATAGATGTAGAACTTTATTAGAATCAGTAATCATGTATCGATATCCTCTACGTAGCATGCTGTAGTGTGTAGTGTTTGGATTTCTATAGATAGGACTTAGGTGAAGACTGGACACAACTTACCTACCCCAATCAATATGTCAACATGTCCACCCTCTTACAAAACATTGTGGGGCTTATAATAAACAAATGAAGTAAGCCATACCATTGGCAGCAATAAAAAGTTTAATACAGTTAGTATACCGCATTATGCGGACAATTTATCGTAAATTGTAAACAAAACTAAATTTGGTCGCAGGGAGGGCTCTGTCCCTGTGCATGCATACGAAATGAGTCGGCACACAGACCGTATATAACAATAAAATTAATAACAAGTAATTTATCCTTGTCCCTCAACTATTCACATACTGTCCGACAATAAAATTCAATAGAAGCAATAGCTCGTAATAACACGTATAAATAATTAATAAAACTTTTACGTGTGACAACGACAGTGACGCACATCATCGTATACGTAACAGTGTAATTTATTCAGACTCGCCCGAGTGAATAATGACGTATTTATTCAATTTCTGTTTCTCAAAAACAATAAATGAATAATAGATAACGTATTTACGTGGGGGGGCGTTTAGTGTTGTGTTCAGTCGCCACATAGTATCTTTATATTCTAAGATAAACTTAATAAATATTAGACAGATAAGAAGTAGCGCATTAGGGTTGGAAATTACTAAGTTTAGAGGATGAAAACTAACCGACATTTAGAATTTTGTTTGCATAGCTTATCACGGTTTAGCATTAGTTTAGATTCGTAACTATGATTTTAATCATTATAATGATAATATAAAACAATACATCGAGCTTGAAAAGTGTTATTTTAATAGTTTATTGAATATTCGCTATAATTATAATGTAATATATGTATGTATTTAACTTTTAATTTAAAGGTTATTTCTCTATTATATTTTAAATATTTACACTGCTTAAATGATAATGTTATTGATACTAATATTTATTGTTGTTATTGTATAATATTTTTGGATGCATCTATTTTACGCTACCTTCTTCGTGTTATTGTTATTGTAAAGCGGTTCAGTGTATTTGAATAATGCTTAAAGGTGCAATCACAGGGGACGCGCTACTCTCCCCGAAGTCGGTCTAAGTAATCATCGAAATCTACAGCAATAAATCATTGCTTTATAAATCACCACACCTCGCAATTATTTGTCAAAATTAAGGTATTTTATCGAAATTATTACGTAACTATAAGTTAACATTCGATCATTAAATCGCTACGTGTGCGACCGTCCTTATCGCCATCCTCTAAACTAGTCATACTTAAAGTAAGCTTGAAATATTATGTATATCGCGTCGTGTAAGTGTACCCTTAACGTGTGACCGCCACTTTAGTTACCATTACACCCAATTACTGGAACGAACGTTCCTTTTGTATATCTTCATTGAGCAAATGACCGTAGGCTCAGGTACGGCTATTGTAATCGTTATTAGTGCTCGGTCATTAAAATTGACTCCCCTTTACGTGATCCATTGCGTGTTTAAATATACTAATACAGAATGTATTATTCAGTGAATAACACCGTGTTCTTGATACAGTTTTGATGATCGAATCAATACGTGGGTAACTAGGTAGGCACACGTGACGTGCTGTGGCTGCACCGCGGCGGCAGCGCGGCGGTAGCGCGGCGGTGGCGCCCGTGCGTGCAGACAGCCCTCCAACTACATTAATAAAGCCAGTCCATCATTTCGTGCGTGCAAACAATTTTAAATAGCCCGAAAACAGTAAACAGGAAACTATCAATTCCAAGTTTCCCCATAAAGATTCGATGAGTGGAGCTCAGGGCGATGTTCTTCCTCTTTTACTCCTCGCTGTAATGATATTTTTTATATCTTTTGTTTTTCCCCTTCATGTTAATTTTGAATTAGACTATGAGTTCTTATCAGGGTTCCGCGTAACGTTTTTTCCTTTCATGTGGAGTGTTTGTTTATTTAAGCGCGGTTCTGTTGGCGGAACCCTCGTAGCTCCGTAGCCGGCTTTGTAGCTTTTTTTATTTTGTTGCCGCAGGTGTAGTGGGAGTAATACCACCAGAAAGCCGTCTGTTGGTCGGTGCGGAGTTCGTAAACGCGGGCGTGCTCGGCCAGAGCTCGTAGAGGCGTGCGCGCCGCCGTGCGCCCGCCGCGCCACGCCTTACACCTCTCTAACACGGAACACCCGCTAAACGGCTCCCGGAAATTCTTACGAACATAAATAAATCTTTTGTCAAGCGAATAGCTCTTTGGTATTAACGCCCCACGTTCCCCTCTCGAATCAAGGAATGCAATGTCGCAAAAACTAACGTTTTTGTAAAGTAAAGCCCGATTTCGCAGATGCGTGTCACAATCGCCCGACTAGGTTCGCCCATATAGCACGATACAATATACTCTGATGTTAACTATTTGAATATTGAACATTTACATTTCTATTCACTGAGTTGCGGTATCCCTCAGGAAGTAATTCCAATATTTTAAAATTAAATACGTAACATAATTAGTTAGGTGTCGTTCATAATGCACAAATCTTTCATGATTGTATTAAATGTAACCCATGTGTCAAATTCTTTATAATAATAATTAAGTCTACTTTATAATCATAAGTTTATATTAGTAATTACTGTTCTTATTGCTGTTCTGACATATCGTCTTATATCATTATTCGTAAGTTTATGATATTGTGAAGCCGCTATATTTTAAAATAAAGGAAATTGCCGTTGTATAAGCAAAACGTTTTATCGTTTATTGTCCAATTGATCGTTTACAAATGGAGGCCGATCAGTGCCTCAGTTATTTACCATCGCATATCGATTGCGACCAAAATAAACTGGAAGAGATAGTGTGTAACCGTGGAGTTGGCTAGCGTGCGGTGAACTTTGATTATACGCCTCAAGGAGCCGGTAGGGTGTCAGAGTCGGGTCTTAAAGTATTTTAACGTTGGCATTTCGTTTTTCTGACTCATCCAATGCGGCACATGCAGCGTGGTGCGGGCGGCGCGGCCCTGCCCAGCAAGCCGGTAAGCGAGCATGGAGCGGAGGAGGCACGCGCCCGCGGCCGCCGCGCGCCGCCGCCGCATCGCCAACATTCCGCACATTCAACACGCTCGCCCTCAGAATGCAGCCCGCGAACCAGACACACCCACACAACTATTTTGCATAGTTCGATCCTCACTTGCACTCTTACCCGTACCGTGAACGCTTAAACCCGAACAAATCGCGCTCCGTATCATTCCGCTTCGCCGTCTGAAACGGTATCGAGTTAAATTAACAGCTCGTCCGACACAAAGTCCAAAACAAAAATAAGGAAGCGACGTTACGACAAATTAACGCCTTGAAACGAAATTCCTTGAAGGGTCACACGGCCGTCGGTTTGAATCCAAATAATTAGCTGGCGAGGCGGCGAGTGGCTGCGCGTCGCGGACTGTGCCAACTCCATTTGTAATTTAAGATATTTGACCGTTAATTGTGTTAGTAACTGTTACGTTTAGTGCTTGTTGCTTAGGTCGGAGTTGAGTGCGACCTCGTTGCGCATCAACCTCTACAGCACTTGTTTAGATTCTCATGTAAATACCTAGCTGATAGTGTACCACCATAGCGCTCAGCGGTCCCTCGCTGAATTAGCATTACGAGTGCTGTGTTTGGATGGGTCAGAAATTTTTATTTCTTTATTTTATTTACTCTAGATAGATTTTGTTTTATGGATGCCAATAGATTTTGACTATAAATGCGCTAGTCTAGCGAGCTCCATCGTCCATAAATTTTTATTGTAGAATTCCACCGAATTGGAGTGTGTCCGTGAGTGCATAATGGGAACTATTAGCATACTAATCTCTTCTAGTTAGTGTCGTATTGAGCGCACAAATCCTGCGCAATGTGTGCAGTATACGCACTGTAAGTCCTTTCTCCCCGCATGGAGGACGGTGCGTTAGCTGGCGAGCGCTTTAATAGCCCCACAGTCCGTGTCGCATTCACCGACCGATACACTCTCTAACTGCTCCGGACGGGGATAAGGGATTTACATACACACAAATTGTGTAAATACCTACCTAGTACCTACCTTACCTCTCCACGCACGTTGTGTGCGAACAAACAGTTTGTGATTACCAAGAGAACAGCAGTTCGCCAAAGGAGTGTGACGTCCTCTACATCTCTAGGGCGAGTAATTTTGATTTTGAACATTACAGTTTGGTCACTATCGTTGAACATTAGAATAGTGTAATCATGTGTGTTAACTTTGGAAGATTTGAATACAAGTAAAGACTGAAGTGTGGTAGACATTTCATAGTGTTGCGGAGTTAAGCAGTAAATTAGAACATCAGTAGTCGAATTGTCAAATAGACTCTAGATTAGAGATAAGAAATTAGACTAAACAGAAGCAATACCGCGTAGGCTGACTTCGTAGAACCTTCTGATCGTGTAATAAAATTAAAACTAGTCGAATTCCCGATAGTCTAGACTAGCTACTTGAAATTATTGCGGGCGATTTTTATTACTTATTGTATATTAGAAGAGCTTCGAATTAGTAACTTACAAGGTTTCTGTGAAAAAATATATTTAAAGCTGGAAAATTAAATTGCTTTTTCTTTGTACAAAACGTAGCAATGTAAGCGACTAGAATAGTAATTGGTGGTAAAACAAAATTATGTGATTGGTGGTGCAAACTTTCCATAGATGTATTTATTGTTGTTTAGTTTTAAGACTTTATTCTAGAATAGTATTATTGTAATTTTGTCATTATTTGCCTTAGGCAGCGAGTTTGTTTAATGTACCTAGTTTCAAATTGAAGTGTTAAAATCTCTATGATAAAAGCGCAGTTAGAATAGAAAGAAAACATTTTTGATCATAGTATAGAGAAAAGAACATTGTAATTATTTAAGTAGTAGATGATTTTGTAGTTGTACGCGGAACTAATCCGCACGTAGGTATATTATAATTTGACTACATGGGTAGTACTTTTAATTGAAAAGTTTTAGTAATTCGTAGAAAGAGATCATTTGAACAATTTTCTATTTCATAATCTGTGTGTTTTATGAAGGTTTTTATCTCGAGTTTCTTTTCGCTTGTTTATTGTCGCTTTACGTGTTATCCGACTAATTCCATTCTATGGCTGAACCACGGAAGCGCGTGTATCGGTTAGCGTGACCGAGCGAGCACCTGATTGGTTGAGGCAGCGAGCCGCTACACGAACTACACTCGAAGACTCCTGAGATTTAGAGAAAGGACACGCGGTTCCTTCTTTGAATTACAAATGTGAGCGGGGCGCGTGCGTGCACCCGACAACACCTAGCATAGAAATTCGATTAATTTGCAATTGAGATAAGTCCCAGCGGCTAAACGATCGAAAACCCGCAAAAGCGTATCATCTTCACTGTGAGTTATTGATGGCATCTATTAAATATACGTTTTGGGCGAGACGTGTGCGAGAACCCCGGTAAATGTTCAAATAAAACATTTCAATCGCGCCAAGTGGGAAATGAAGTATTGCGATCCTGTAGGTGACGGATGATAACTTCCCAATTTTTAGTTACCGCCGTATTTTTACATACTTTCAGCTATTTTAAGCTGAGGTATTTATATATGAGTTACAAGGCTTACACTTTTACCAATTTTATAAAAGCCACCGAACGATAAATTGTTTTACCTTCAGAATACATCAAACATATTTTGTACTAAAATCTGAGTACCTACCTACGTAAATACAGCACCCATTACAGAACAAAACGAAAATGGAAAGCTAAATATCAAAACAAAAGAATATTGATTGTAACTTTTCCGTTTCTTTGTTATTACTTCCATGAGTAGGTACCTGAAGCTAATAAAATACTTACTCTAAAATACCTACCTTAAAATTCGGAGCTGATTTTCGAAGTCGAGGACATTGTAACACATAAAAAGTCCCGCGTAATATAGTGGCTCCAAGGGTGGGTGTTACGTCGGTTGTACGCTCCGTGAATATTTCGTTCGGCCGTCATCCTACTTCTGAAGAAGAATTATTAAGTTTGCCCGAACTTCGCAATTATGAAAGTTCGAATAGCTCTCACCAGACGGCCTCTGAATTTATAGATGAATGTGTGCCCCCCACGCCCCGCGCTCGCAAGGTGAGACACACTACGCCTACGTAAAACTTAATTTATATGAGCACTTTCCCAGGAAGATAATAACTAGCAAAAGCAATCTACAACTAAGCGAGTAAGGCCATTCCTGCGATTAGGCATACCAAACGTAGTCCGAAGTTTATCAACGAAGAAAACTCCGTAATTACACGTGCATCAACTTTTTGAACTTTG
>JAKRBP010000364.1:487926-501771 GCA_022398575.1 Heliothis subflexa | reverse complement strand
TATATAAGAAGTTAATCGCGTTTGCCTTCTGTCTATTGCATGACACAGATACGAGTATATGGCTCAGGTTTTTGCAGATATTATCAGATCTATAATAAAATCGCCTGAAGTCAAGAAAAAGGTAGTGGAATTAGGTAGCCATTAGGTAGGGAATTAAGTTGGTTAGGGTGGTGTATAGGCTGAATCTTTAATGCATTTGCCCTACATTGCAGAACGGATCTATTAGATTAGAATCTAATAGATAAAGAAACTGAAAATTAACATCCAACTCATTCAGTATTTCAGGGCAACAAGTCCCATGCATTGTTTGTAATTATAGTGCAGTAACAACGAACCAATTCGTATTTCGGTTCCTAAGAATCATCAGCCTTACTAGAGGTAACAGGCATGAATTGCAAAAGGTAAAAGAAATAAATATTATGAATTAAGTACTTTATTATTGTTTCAGACATATTCTTCATCATGTACTTACTGCTTAAAGGCTTTAAATCTTTCAATAAAGCTTTTAAAACAAAGCAACAATAAATAAATAGACCATATAAAAATTCAAACATCTGTATTTCAATGATAAATCCGTATCAATGATTTAGTCGAAAACAAAATTTTAACAAAGTATTGCGTAAGTAAAGTTTTAGAATTGATTGGATAAAGCCACCGGATCACAATAGTAATAGAATATAATTTACATTTGAAAAATATAATAAAATTTGTTTATTCTCGTAAAGGATAACGGCCAAACAACATGTGCTTAGTGAATCTTTCTCCAATCAACGTCGTACGCAGGGTTACAGTCTAGCAGGTCTACTCTTAACATTATTTCAACACTTCATTCTTTCAGCAATATAAAAGTATTCAAACTGATCACAAAGTTATGGCAGCTCCATGGAACCCCATGCAACACTTAACATATGTACCAACAGCTCGAGTCATACGTGACATTGCATTCAGTGCAGCCCACAAGTGCCACTCGCGACATCACAAGCAAACTATTGTGTAACGATCCAAACGTTATTACCGTCTACTATATACACTTGCACCTCTCGGAATAATGTCACATATTGCCCTTAACTCTCTTATATAAATATTAGGTTGATTCAATCTTAATTAATGAGATGTGGTTTTCCATCGTTGGTAAAAATGCAAAAAACAATCACATAAACAGACTAGTATCCAAAAACGCCATCGAAAATTACATAATTTATATTTATTGCAAAGGATAGGCCACAAACTAAAGGCGATTACACGAATACATAAGCTCAATTTCGAACGCGGATTTTATAAATCCAAAACATAAATATTTTTTCATCCCCGTAATCGACACAAGACGTAAAGTACGTAGATCGGCGGAACTATCTCGGTATAATACGATTTTTATCGACCGTCGTCGGTCTGCAGGCGCTAGCGCCGCGCCTCAACATAAACTCACGAATACTCTACATATCGATAAATCTACTCAGTCGTTTGTTTACTCATAAAAATATATCTTTAAAAGGCTCAAATAAACGGGCTCCGGCGTAGCGCGGGCGTAGCCGCTACGGCAGGGGGCGGGGCTAGTGCACGGGCAGCAGCGTAGCGTCGGCCATGCGGCGGCGTAGCAGCTCCGAGTCGGCGGGCGGCGACAGCCCCAGCGGCGCGCACTCCAGGATGACGGGCGCCGGCTGCTGCGACTTGCTGCCGCGCAGTGCCCGCGCCCGCTCCGGCTCCATGTACGAGTAGTTCATGGAGAAGTGCTGCTGGATCACCCGGTTCACCGCCATCGCCGACTCCGCGAAGTTCGACAAGTTGCGCGCTGACATGTTGCTGCACAAAAGAGAAACTCACGTTATTATAACTCTATAAATTGCCACTCTTCATGTATCGTCAAGTAAAACTACTTCAATGTTCATATTTCAAACGGTTTCCCTCGGTTTCAGACGAAATAATCCACGAGAAAAAGTAACGTCAACCATCTCCAGGGTCTCATTCATCCAAATGAAAGTCAAACCGTTTTACCCTGACAGCTTCAGCATAATATAATATTGAACTCACCGTTTAATATTGAGCGAGGTCTGCAGCTGCGGGTGAATCGCGTTGGGGTCCGCGCGCCGCAGCCAGGGGTGCGTCAGCACGCGCTCGGCACTGAGCCGGTGAGACGCCTCGCGCACCAGCAGCTGACGGATTAGATCCTTCGCGTCGCTCGAGATGTCGGCCCACTCCTCCTCGGGGAACGTGTAACGTCCCTCCTGTAGGCAATAACATACAATTGTTACTGCAAATCGAAGAGAATTTATTAGCAAGTTTTGCCAAAAAGGGGTCTTTAAAGCCTCACAGTCTAAGACCAAAATTGACGAAACGAAACCTCGGAATAACTAGTGTAAGCTAAAGTTGGAAAGGTGAAGTTTAAAACGAACTTATACATCATGTAAATCTTAAATCCACTAGGGACATAATAAGCAAAAAAGATGATGCTGAAGGAGGAAAATAATCAAATTCAATTAAAACTAACCTGAATAGAATTGAACAGCAACTCCTGGCAAGCGCGGCAGTTCTCGCCGCGCTCCCAGCCGCAATCTGAGCCGCAATCAGCCCGGAACGGCGGGTACCCGCACAGTAGTATGTATGCAATCACCCCCAGCGACCACAGGTCACACCGCTTGTCGTAGTGATTCGCTGCCGAACCCGCGAACAGGGACACCACTTCGGGTGCCATGAATTCCGCGCTGCCCACCTATAACAAAAGAAACGAGGTTTAGTATAAACAATACCTCATATTGGCGAAATGTTATGGAGCATTTAACCGCCAACCTAGAAGAAAGAGGTGAAGTAGGTATAACATCGAAGAGTTTACAACATAATGATAATACTAAAACTACAGAACGTGAAAAAGAAACTACACAAAATGCTGAATCCGTATACACAAAGCAGAATCTTTCCAACAACGATCAAAGTGATATTAAAACTGATAAGTACAGCAGTCCATACAAAGAGCTACATAAAGTAGGCTACTCATAATACCTCTATAATGAATTACTGTTCAGTTGCCCGAAGGCTAGGGTCGATTACTTCGAAGAGATGATTTAGATATATCTTTACAACTTCCACGGATAATGTATTTGAAGGACTATAGGCAACGTTTGTTATTCTGACTTTCCATATCTCGTGATTTAGAGTCGGCATAAAATTAACATAAAACTAAGAATTACTGTTTGTACTCAATATTGAGACTTATCGCTTTTGTGCTGTTATTTTTTCAGTTTCTCGCTGGCTGTATCGAAAGAGATACTGACGGTTATTAATTTTAAATATTCGTCATCATCAACGTTTGGTTTGCTTTCTATTTCATCAAAGTATTTTTCTATATTTGTTTACAACTACACAAAAACAAATTTGGCACCACGTGGTATAGTGATGTTAGGGTCACCGGTTGTTATGGCTTAATTTGCGATATTATTTCAATATATTCGCGTGATGCCATTGACACACGAAGTGTAACAATAGTGTCTGTTATGCCTAAGGGGATGATTCATAGATTTTTACCTACAGCAGTTTTTACAACAGACATTAATCTTTTAAACTTCTTGAAGTTATCGGATTAATTTCGTAAACAACAACAGTGTAATTGTTTATTTTTGTAACCTATCTAAAATGGATTTATTATGTTATCTTTTGTCATTTTTCTTTGTTTTTTTCCGGGCTCATTATTGTGTACTATATTAAATTCCAATGTCCATAGATCACATATTATACACATAACTTTTTTTAAGTAAAATATCTGAGAAGTACAGCAAGTAAACAGCTTATGTTATCAATAGATACGATAAAATTATCAGTTGAATTAATTTACAAAGATATATTGTCTTATCATTTTGCACTAGTGGACATATAAATAGTACTTACTTAAAATGTTTACAAGATTTTATCAGTAATTTTGCAGTTAATTTATCAGTGCCAACTAAGTTGAAAACAAAGAAAGAGCAAACGTCAGTGATAAAACCATTGCTAGGGATGATAAAACACAGCGTATCGAGAGTTCACAATATAGGGAGCAATTAGGTATGTCACATGTTGAAATTGCTGATTGAGAGAAATATATGAACGATAAGCATTGGAAACGTGACTGAAGACATTACAATGATATTGATGAAAGACTAAGTAGACTATTGAAATAAAATAACCAGATACTTTGTGTGAAACAACACAGCCATTACGTGAAAGTCTTCAAATCCCTTAGTTCAAGGTTGAGGATTAGAGCTCATATGGGGTTACCCGATTACATGTCAAGTCTAGAGGACAAAAATGATATAACCCCTTAAAATTACGCTTAAATCCCTGTTATATTATGATGCTAAGTATTGGTAGGTAACCTTCGGAAGGGATTAACGTAACGGTAGTGTGACAGCAAAGACATCTAGCAGATCGTCACTACAATTGCTATCAAACAAAGGAGTACCTCAAGATACGATACTAGGTCCAACATAAAATATTGATGAATTAAAGAATACTCACTGGCGTCATAAGCTGCGGGGTCGCCAGCGGGCTCGCGAGGCTCGAAGTGAAACTGATTCCACTCCCAAGATCGAAGTCGCATATTTTCACTGGGCAAAGTCTATCGCGGTGGACGCATAATATGTTCTCTGGCTTGAGATCGCGGTGTGCGACACCTTTACCGTGGAGGAAATGTAAAGCGTTCGCTATCTCACGCACGATCTCTGCCGCTTGCGGCTCTGAGAAATAATGGTGCTCCTGTATGCGCGACAGAAGCTGACCGCCGTTGATCTGGAACAATCGAACACGTTGTTGTAGAAACACAATAGCACTTCAAATATTTGCTACGAGCATTAACATTGACGGCGATAAGATATAACCTTATATACATAAGAAGGTTTTCCATACACAAGTTATTTCATATTAATTAAAAACCGCAGTGTATAAATAAATCATAGCAGAATTAAGTCTATAAAACGGATGAATGTCGAAGGAAGGGTGAATATAAATAAAAAATGATAACCTTAGATCCCATAAACATGGCCAGTTAGATAATTTTAGACATAAATTACTCAAAATAAGTGTGGTTCAGGAGTTTATCATTGAATAATATTGTAGGTACAGGAACAGACACAACAAGATAACAGCTGTAAACAGTGCCATATCAGATATCGCACTCGCAATAGGCTTTATTATTCGCAGGCTGGCCACCAATTACGAAATGAAATTGTTGCTATCTGTTTTGTTGGTTGAGTGAATTATTAAATTTAGTAAAACTGGGGAAATTATTCCAGCAGAATAAATTATCATAACGATAGTACACGGTAAAAGTACTTATTTATTTAAACTTTCCCGCAATAATCCATACATCCATTGTTACCACAAAAGATACTAAAACTTTTTGCAAACAGTAACACGACATAAATAAAATTGATGATTCTACTGAACTCGGGAAAGTGACGTTAAAAGGTGTTGTATTCAATCCTGACACGTCAGTAATCGAAGCCTGAGAGCTTTCCAACGAGCTTCTATATAAAGCAAAACAATAGGACAATACATTAAAGAGAATTGAAGAAAAAACCAATGCGCAGTAACTTGACTAGAATTCTACACAGGTTAGACACCTCAATCATTCAAAATGATTTATTATCGCGGAAATAATAGTTCAGTTGCTATCTTTGACCGGTGTTTGCACTTTCCTTATTGCCCTTTAATTACATTTTGCACAATAACTGCACATTATTGACATGACTATAAATTGGTACGTGGAGTATTTTCTATTCGCGTGGCTATCAGAACATTCCGTCCATTTCATAGCAAATATTTTCCATATGACACAAAACAGCCTGTTTAAAGTTTATTGTTAAAATGTGGTCTACAACATGTGTTGGGTGACTCATTGTGAAATGCGTTACAATTATTCACGCTCACAATACTTGCTAATAAGGCAAAAAATATGAAAAAGAGGATAAATAAAAATCATGATTGATGATTTAGGAAATAACGATAAAAAAGTGTTACATTGACCTGTATTGACGCAACCACAGAGGTTAGGTATACAATAGCACCTTCAAAACTGGCAAATGATACAACAAACAAAGGCTTTAAATATTTCACAGATTACGCGAACAATCGGAATAGTGCATACTTAGTAAAGTTACATGAGTTTGTTAAGGTTATACGGGTCGTAGGCATAATTGTAATTAAAGAAGATACAAAAGGACTTAATTATGACGAAAGAGGTGAATTTAATAATGTTAATTTATTTTCCAGAGCAGTCCATCGTATGAATGATGTAATTATAAAACGAGACTGTGTCCCACACGAAGTTACTGCGACAATATGAGTAATGATGAAAATTATAAATTCCTTTACAGGCGTGGGTGCGTCATTTCTTTATTTATTAATAACAGTACCATCATAGAATTCCCTCATTATTACAACATAATGATTGATATGAACAAAGTTTTTAATTCTATTTCGGACATAAAAGAAGATAAAGCAATTAAAATATAAGTGCGTACAATGTTCCTTATACTTCCTACAACAATGTTTGCTCTCAGTCTTCCTAGTCCCCGTAGGTTGAACTAAAAAGACACTCAATTAAGTGACAACAACAAAAGTAGTCAAAAGGAATTTAACATCAAACGAATTGTTAAAGAAAACTCGACATCAAAGACGTCCTACCGTAATACAAATTCTGGGAAAAGGAAAAATATTAAATTGGGTAACGACAAATAGATGAAAGTTGGGCCACGTTTTTATAGAGCGGAGAACACAGTCAACTCCTGGGGGTTAGGGAGCAGAGACCGGGCAAAATTGGATCAGTTGAAATTGGGCTCAATATGGAATATTTAGAATTCATTATCGTTTGGGTGTGTGTGTAAGTCTGTATTTCTGAATGCAGAACGTTTCTCACCTTCTCGAAGACAAGGTAGAACTTGTCTGTGTCCTCAAAGAATTCAATGAGCTGGATTATATTCGGGTGTCCCTGGCAGTAGTGGAACGTCTCCACCTCGCGGAACACCCTGGCGCGGGCGTGCCCCGGCACTTTGTCGATGATCTTCACTGCGAATTCCTGGCCCGTGTAGATGTTCACGCACGTCTGTACCGAGGCGTACGCGCCCTCGCCTAAAACCTCGCCTGTAAGCTTGTAGAGGTCTGCGAACAAAAAAACCAATAAAGTTAAAACGTGATACTGAAGAGAACTGTTGTTTTCGGAGTTGTTATCTAGAAAAATGATATCATCAGCTAAACTAAAATGCAGACCGTAATCCATGATAAGGCTTCTTTTGGCAAATATGAGTGCTTACCTTGGAAACATGACGTGACAACGGAGCTCCCAGAGCGCTTCTTCCTGCGGCGCTTCCTGCGCGCCTCCTCCTTGCGCCGCTGCAAGTCCTCACTGTCGGGGATGGGGACGGGAGCTGACGGCTCGTTGCCACGGGGGCTCTCGTCCGATTCGCGCTCACTGCCCGACTGGCTGCTGCAGCGGCCCACACCTGTAGACAAACCAAACCAAATATTAATAAAATAATCATCATCATCATAATTATAATTTCCTTAGAGCGGCTAAGATTAACGTAAACTCATTTCAGGTCAAATAGATTTCGTACCTCTTGACGACAGTAAATTAGATAGGTATGCGGAATTCTATGCCAGTTTTTGTCAGTTATCTCTAACGTGAATTAACTGTTTTTGTAGCCTGTTTTTCATTGACACTCTTTTCGTTTTGATAGTTGTAAATAGTTTTTGTTTACATTTTTTACGTGTTTACATTCGAATTATTTTTTTCAAGTAACTGCATTGGAATGAAATGTGTCTGTAAGCTAAGCTTTAAGCAAAATAAATTGAACTTTTGTGATCGGCCATTGTTTCTAAACAACCTCCCACAAAGCCACAAGTGTTCGCTATGAAACTGCTTCGACGATGACTACATTAGCGAGTTATGGCGACATCCCTTGTTTTATGTATGAACGCGGAACATTGCGTAGGCAGGCCGCTACTACAATAACTTGCGTCTGCAAGACGTCGTCATCGGGACGGCTCTCACTTTGCTTGTGCCAGCTATTGTTAAAAGTCTTCACTGTGTTTAGGTTGCATTAGAATTCGTCAACCGTTAAATGTAAAACTGTTATTAGCATCCAAACGTGAATAGTAAATGAAGACTTTTCGGGTCGACAAAGAGTTGAAGCAATCCCGGAACAAAAGTTTGTCCTATCAGGGCAAATGTGACGGCTGTCATCGATAATATAATTCTGACGTGAGACGTGACTGTGCAAGCTGAGCTGGCAAACAAAGCCGGTTCAACGACCTACATGGCCGCACCCAGGCGCTGCGTACGCGCGCCCACGTTACGCGATCACTCGGCCTCTTGGCGTAAAAACTAGCCAAGTTGCATCGACTCCTACTAGGAGAAGCAAATTAGTGCTCGAACTCTGTATACGCCCCTAAACTTACAAAATCAATATTACATGGTCAATTAGATAACTTTTAGGTCTGTTCGATGAAGATTTACATAATTTCATCCATATAAAATTATACTTCAACCGTATAAATTAGAGCCTTAGTTAGCATATAAACTGCTAAATCAGTAAAACATACATAAAACAAATAAGACTGACGAGGGACACTGAACGACAGAGGAATTAGAATCAATCAGTGCCTACGTGATCCGTATTGGTAGACATTAATTCGCTTGGTTTCATCTTCCTAGTTGGGCTGTGGCTTTAAATGAAATGCACGTTCAATAAACGGTTGAATAATGCGTCAGCATCGCGTTTTTATTCGGTCCATTCGTCATAATGAATGATAAAAACGAAACTTAAGAATTAATTACAGCACGCGATGACCTAAACATGGCCGCACGACAAGCCGAATGCGCAATAGCCATACTGCTCGTATGCCTCTTACAATCAGCCCGAGGCACGCCTACGCATACAATCACCCGTACCAACATAGAAACTTCCTGTTTAAATACTAAATTGTTCTAAATTTCCACAGGAATAAGCGCTCAAAGCAAGCGCTGTTCAATGTACGTCCGTTCATGAATATCGCTAAACAAAACCGTCTGTATACAAACATTACGGTATCGCACCACAACAAGGAAACCTTCCTGATACTAAAAACGACAGTGACTGAGTCATCGACTGGTTGCTACTCAAATCCAAATACAATGCGACACAATAACGCAACCCACGTTTTACCTTGGGCTTTATTAAAATTAAAAATAAATTCCAAAAAAGCCAAATTAAAACCCGACAAATTAAGTCGACGCTCGAAAATGTTCACTTTGTCCACGAAGCGCCACGTCAATGGGTGCGTACGAAAGCGCGTAAGAAACATTAGGAGCATTCAGTTCAATTACTGATAGAAGATTTAATTTCTTGCCACGAATGTAATTGTACACTTGTCTTATGGTATCGCATGTACGTCGCGTAATCCTCGTCCCGCGCAACTCCACGTGGCGAAGCACTTGCCTTGCAGCGTGGCTGGTTACGTAAAAACACCACATCGACCGCAGCAGCCACACAAATACACAACAACAGACTTCTTAAACATTCTCAAAATCCTCCTACCAAGTTTGATGCTGAATTACGCGAGGTCGAGGTGAAACAATGGGTGACCCAAATAACAAACAAAAGACTATCAAAATTATAACGATTGTATTGTCAACCGAGTGTTATCTAAGAATAGCATTAATTTTATTTGTTCAATACATTCTAGCCTTAATAACGAAACTTAATAACCATTAAAAATACTAAACGTTGTTCCGCAAATTAACCCAGCAATCATGCAAATCGACGGATAAATGTGTATTCATGCGAGTAACCATACAATGGTTAGACTAGTTACAAAATTAACTGATAGGTAAGAGATGTAAAGGCTGGATTGGATTAAAAGTGTACTCTGGAGCAGAATTGTCGCCACGACTTTATGCCCTCAGTTGTATGTTTCTACTTTCTAATCTGGTAGGCTGGCATAAGCGCTTGGCCACGAATACGCTCTCTAGTTGCCGATTGCAGGCCTATTATGCTTTTGTTTTGTACCCTTAAACCATTCAAAATCGTTGCTTTCTAATCACAGCACAGCACGAATGCATTTTTAGAGATTCAATTAGCTTCTAGCACGAAACAGACATTGATAGACATGCTCAGTTTCATGATCTGTTAAATTTCGAATTAAATCCACAGGTTTGAAAACAGTGAAGAATCTTTTGTTACCCGTGGAAATAGCAGTCGAATTAGTAAAAACTTTCGTAAATAAAATACTCAAGCATTGCAAATGCCTTTAATGTAATTTCTAAATTGGTCGACCAATCCGTCATAATCATTATAATCAAAGATCAAAGTCGACGGTTAAAGTGGTGATGAATAAACTGCCAACTCGGCCTGGCACTGCAACCGAACTGAACGATAATATCTAGGTGAAACTTCAACTAGGGCGTTTCGATATACCAATAGCTACAGCATGTAACAAACCACTTTCACTTACTGCTGATTCTGCCCCCTGCCTGCCTAATGATGATATGAATATGGCAAATGACAAAAAATACTCAACAACAAAACGACTTCAAATATCCAATTTTGGTGTCGTAGACGAAGGCTGACTGTACAAAACCAGAATGGTAATACCTATTGGAAAGGATGCTTAGAACTCGCATAAATGGCATAGTTGAATATCGGATAGCTTCTCGTGATATAAACGGAGAAGTACATTGAAAATACACAAAAATGGGAGACCAAGCAGTAACAACCATCATGGTGCACTCGATATGAAAAGGGGTGAGAGGAGTAATGAATGAAAAGTGTTTATCTGGCACGAATTGCGTAGTGGGAGGTATGTAACTATGGACAGATCGATTTGCAAAAGGAACAAAGGGGTATGCACATGAGGTGAAGGGAGCGGAGTTTGATATTACACCGGAACAAGTGTGAAGTTCGTCACGGTCAAGGTTACTCTGTTTTACTCAGCCGATGGATACGATTGACTGATTCCAATCAACGCCGATTTAAATTTTACAGCATTTGATTGTTTAAAAATTTCAAGCATTCGTTGTAAAAATTGAGCGAATAAATCTCTATTTATTTTCATCACCATCAGCAATGATAATGGTTACCATATGGTTACCTACTATTTATTCATAAAATACGAGTAGGTAGCTTATAATCATGAGCTTCATAAAGTTGCTAGAAAAGTTACAAATATTAGTTGCCTATTCTGATTGTGAAGTTAATAAAGAAGGCACGAAGAAAGGCAACATTTGTTACAAAACAACAGAATTCCCAAGATATTATATAAATTCTGTAACATTAGTGCGCAGTTTTGTTTTAGTAGGTGACCTTGGCCATGAACGCCGTGGGGCGACGCGCTCCAGCGGCCATGTTGAATTGAAACCGTGGAGAGTAATGAAACTGCATGAAATTATAAACGCATTCTTACCAATTTGATTTTTAAACAGTGGATCAATAACAACCAATAAAAGTGTGATATGAGGAGGCGAGGAAAATCAAAAATGTGGCGTGCAATACATACACACATAAATATAATTTTGCTCATTTCACGCATTCCGTACGGGGTTGTTTAACAACTTTCTTGAAATTTAACTTGCAAGTTACATGGAAGACTGGAGACTTAAATAGAAATGTAAATAAATACAGAAGCAACAATTACAGTTTTTCAGATACCCCCAATTTTTGTTATCGAGGAGTCCCTGGCTGTAAGCTTCTAGAATTTACACATTTTTCGTCAGAATGATATCAGCAAAGAAACAAAATGATCAATCACATTTTGAAATGCCTTGTCATGATACATTTGACAATAAAAAAAATAAATATTAATATAACCGAGTATCCATTATTCTGCATTAGCAATTAATTTCCAAAACAGAATTTGGGCAACAGCAAACAGCTACAGAACTTAAAACAAATAGGTAATCTGAACAGGAAATACATTTATTGTATAATTCAAGTAAGCAATAATAAAACTGCCGAATGTGTTCCTTAGTAATATCATAAACATAATAACGACTCGGATTCAGCAGACGTTGCGAAATTGCGGATTGTGAAATAGTGTGCTGGCTGACCGGTCAACGCTCGCTCCTTATAACGCGAACTTTGACATTTCAAAGTAAATCACATTTGGCGAGTATTCTCTTTACTCCAAACAATGAGATTGAATAACGTAAACACTGTTACAGATATAAGCAAAGCATCGTTTTAACAGGAGCAACAAAACTGAGTAAAATGGAAATAACACAAAGTAAACGGCTATAACAATCACACGTCACTGGTCATAAAATTCTAGGTTTAAATTGCAATGCATTGAGTGTGGTCAGTGCTTGCAGTACATCAATGGGTTATTAACAATAATACCTTTATGAAAACAATCAAGGACAATGCAATAACTAATTTAATGATCGATCTTGACATTCAAATGCTGAAGTCTCAAACAATAAAAATGCAATCGTTACCAAGAACGCCACACAATATGGTTATACGTAGGTATACGTGGGCGAACTTGAACAGCTGATTGCGGTATCATAGTTTAGTCATCAAGAGGGTAAATTAATTAAAGGTGTCAAAAGGTGTAATACACCGGCACATGACGCAATCGTTGATATAGAACTTACAATTGATCATGATGAAGTGGTTCTAGATGATAAATCTTAACAGAATGATGCAATTCTTGAAAATATTCGTAAACTAGCTGCAGATAGCAAGTCAAAACATTCCTACAACATACGATTGTAAAAGGCTGTTAATGTTTTGAGTCGGTTTAAAAAACAAAACATTTGATAAAGAATTTGGATAAACTGGCTCTTTTGTGAAGCTCATCGTATTAAATCTGAAAATGAACTGGAAAACCGAGTTCAACAGCAGCTATCTAACGGATTCTAATTAGCAATTTCATTTTGGAAGCTCTAAATTACTCAACTAACTAATCTTACAAGTTTAACTGAAATGGTTACTCATTTAGTCGTTTCAAGAATTAATTAAACCAATAATATGCTGATTCAACTACGCAGTAGGCACAAAAAGCCGGTCGACAGATGTATGAAAATAAAAGTCTGTGACTTGCGCTAAATGAGCACCCATCGTATTTAAATAATGTTGAAGGCAACTTACCGCTATCCACACTCTCTTCTGATACCTTCTTCACCATCTTGATTGCTTGATGCGTTGATACAGCGATATTGAGAATTATAACGAGTAGGTGTACTACTCTTGAAAAGCCGCTTTCAAACTTGTGGCGGCCGCCTTCTCGACGTGAAATCGGAACGGCGTTAAAGTTAAGATAGAAAAAAAAACGCCTAAATAAAATTATAAAGCACCACGGTCGAGAAGGATTTACGGAAAATGTGCCGGAAGGTAATAAACAAACACTGCTAGAAGGCGGAATGAAAAAAACTGCTGGTGTCGTTAGCGATCCATCCTACACACGCCCGCCCGTCCGATGTTCTTAAATCCAACTGAGGAGCCGTTCGAGTAGCCGGTTCAACCCGGCGCGCACATACACAGTCCCCCCGCGCCCCTCGCCCCTCAATCTCCGTCGTTCGCAAAGCTGTGTCGTCGTTGTTGTAGCCTCTCTCGCCCGCGCGCATGCGTGCTCGCTCGCACTGCTGACGTGTTTATATTTTTTGTTGTTCATTTTTTCTCCACGTCGCTCGTCGTCGTAACTAAGCACCAATATAACATTATACATATTATCTTTTACATCTTTTACTTATATCTTGGCTTTAAAGTAGATATACAAAAAATATACCAGCTGATCATTAAAGAAAATACATGGTCATATTTCAAGCCTTTCCTTATTTTTGGCCTCATTGATTAATTAATTTTATCATAAAATTAAAAATTTAAAAAACCCCCGACACAAAAA
>JAKRBP010000332.1:50289-73641 GCA_022398575.1 Heliothis subflexa | reverse complement strand
ATGAATTTTATTTAAATTAAAAGTTTAACTGTTAATCATAAAATTGGGAAATGAAACTGAATTCTATTTTTCGATGTTCTCAAGGTTGATTAAGTTAGACTTTAGAATAGCATATCCAATTAAATATTCACTTCTAAAGTCACACTAGTAAAACACATATAATCGAGGAAATGTCTTTTTTGCATTTATTCATATTGTACAATCTTATAATATGATTCATTCTGCAAAATTTTACAGGCGAGCAAGAATTCATATATAAAACAGTAGCTCTTTCATATTGTACATAACCATTTTACCAGTATAGTGAAAACATGCGTATAGTTTTTTAGTTTTAGGATAATAAATTACTTAAATACTAATTTAAGTTTGGTTCTTTATTAATACAATATCATTAGGATTGCACTATCCTGTAAAGTTATTGGAACGTACCAAAAACATTATATGGTGCTTCTCTCGACGCCGATGAACTTTCTATGCTAAATATACAATTATAATTATAACTTTTAATATAAAACATGATGTTCGTGAAGCGATTACACAGATACAAGGCAGGCATGACATCTTGGCTCAGACTTTCTCATCTCACTTCAATAGTTGAATTATTCGATAAATATAGGCAACGAGCACACGAGCTTAACCAAGTATAATATGTCAGGCTCAACACGTAATATTGCAAATGAACGCTCGTCTGCGACGTCCTACGCGAAGGAAGTGAGGTAAGAGAGTGTTTATATTAGTTACAAGTTATTTATTAACAATTTTATTACACGTTGTTTATTATAGCAGCTGCTGTCATGTTACTTCGTACATTATTTGTCTCTATTCGTTTATGCTAATCAGTTTGAACGTAAACCGCAGTGTTTGTCATTCAACTAGTCTGTCGTGAACAATGGAACCCATTACAATCGAAATGCCACTTATTTGTAGTAGTTTAGTAACTATTACATCGAATATTCTCATTATTACTTTAAGGCAGTGAAACACCCAACTTAAATTCAAGGACAGTTGGGGACGAGATTACCTAGCTAACATTAACTAGTAACATATCACTAGACATTTTCACAGGCGACCTCTACACAACGGTCGCTTTATATTTTACAATATTTACACATCTTATACATGTATGTTAGTGTAACATCGTCGTAGAAATACGAGGGAGTCACAAACACGAAAGCGGAACGCACTCGGTACTAAATACCAGTCAGTCATCGAAAGTCCATCGGCTTATTGTAGATATCATCCTAACACCCCGATTACAAATGACAAAACCAAAATACCCATACGTCTATACAATAACAATATAAATATTTCTCATGAGTCAATCTTGTCAAATAATAAAACTACATAGAAGAAATCTAACACTCTGAAATCGAGGGCAACAAGTTTATATTTTGTGAGACACGCATTCTTTGCGAACACTTTTAAAAAACAATTTTTATTTATTTATTTGTTTTATTACGACTAGATTAGCATTGTAATTATAACATTAATAATATCAATTGTTCAAAACGATCGATTCACATATATATGTGTAGATTTTAACGGAATTATGAAAACAGGCGTATTTATTAACAAAGTATAGGTATACTATAATAATGGACAATACTGCACAAAAATGACACGATTCCGCGTTCCAGCGTAGACACTTTGTACTAGTAACTTTAACAGAGGTAAAATATAAAAGCTATCTTATAACCCGTTCCTGCCCTTCGCAACAAACAACAACGATCAAAATATTGAGGGTAGTAATATCCGATTCGACTAAAGGTACCTACGGTTAGACGTGCCGCGTGTTTGGAAACAACTTGCTTGTCCTTTCGCTCGTCAACTTTGCTTTATACCATCCCAACATTAGGCGGAACACAAATACAACTGTGGGTAAGTGCAAAAATACTATCACTATCAAAACTGAAAAATATTAGAATATTATTTTATGCTTGCTTTTTAATATTCCATTTATTCTGTAAACACTATTATATGTCGCGCTAATCCTTCTAAGTAGAATATCCTTAACAATAAACTGTTTATGCCAAACACGCGTCGTCCAGAGAAATGAACAACACCCCTATGCAATCACACAGTTCTAATAATAATTCTCATTTTAACCTCATGTTATCACAGAAAATCATGTATTTACAATTTTGTCGTACTAAAGTAACCTACATCATGCTTTGCAACAAATGTGTTTGATGGTGTTGAACGATTTTCTCTCTGTTACCACTGTTGTATGGTTTGTGACGTCACAAGTTATGTAAAGTGAATTTTAAATTAAGTGAACCGTATTAAAAGTTTTACCGAATTATATTTTCTAATTATAAATACACTGTTGTGTATTTGAATATAATTTAATGTTTCCAGTACAACAGTTGTAGCAAAGATTACAGCTAACAAGTGACTAGTATGACAATGGCATGAAGTAGTATTAAGTGGGATTAGGACGAATATCGGATTTATAATATACGGTACAGTCGTCGGCAGAATTGGTTTCACCGCTTTTGCATAGGTGTTGATCAAATGAACGTGATACTTAACAAGTCAAATCTTTTTCTTAGTATTAGTTACTGTTTATTTATAATGCGTGTACACTAAAGTTGTAAACCAATTCTGATGTAGAGTGTACAAAATATATTTAGATTTTGTGCCTGGTGACAGTGTTTTGTTTCGCTCGAAATAACCGGCCATCGACAAGAGATTCCTTAAACTTATTAGGGACCGCTTATGCCGTGTCATGTGTTTCACAATAAATATTTTAATCTATTAATGACCTACTTTTAACTCTTTAATTGAAAGTCACTCATATTTGAACTGTTGAGACTTACTTAGATATAACTCATAACCTACTTTAATATCGCTAAAGTTAAAGGCAATTAATCAAAATGTCGATGACTGTATCATTTCTCAGTGGGAGTATCCTGTTTTTCCTTAGTATAATAATAATTATAGTCAACAAAACTTTGGCTCGTGTTTAATTTACATCCTAAATGTTACTTTGACGTACATTCGAGAGTTAACTCACAAAGCAATAGGATACTCCCACTGGGTACAAAACTGCGCGTCGATACTCGATACGACACGAGTGCGTAGCTCTAGTGTCCCGTCGTAAAGCTAACTAACCAGGCGACAAAATCTTTAAACAATACTCAGTACACGATTTAACAATTTGGGTAATCATTTAATGCAGAAATATATTTTCAAAGTTTACACACAATTCATCTTTATTTAGTTTAATCGTATTTAAATTTAAATAACGTAGGTATAAAGCACTTGGGGGAAGGACAGCAAATTCAATAAAAAAATGTTTAATTATTTATTTAGTATATATTAACTAAGTAAAAATTATTCGCTATGTAAATATTTTATACAATACTAGTATTAATTTGTCTGACGATGAATCGCTAGTGTTCTCCCAACGTGTAAGTTGAATACGAAACGGCGTCGGGCGGGGTCGGGCCGCGGCGGCCCGCCCTCTCACCGCGCGATATAACGTAGACTTTACGTAGTGCAAATTTAATATAGAAAGTTTACTTTTACAATACAGACTAGTAATTTCATTTTATGTAAAAATCCTAGCGCAAACGAGTCGTCCGGCACCGTCTCATACCTCGATCGCCCTAACCGTAATACAAATCAAGGAGTAAAATTTTAGCGAATTAAAAATTAAATTTTCCAAAACTTCGTAAATACTAGAATTCGGAGGCGGGCCGCGGCGGGCCGGGAGCGACGTCCGAACCGCTGAGCAACGGGAGTCGTCTATGTACACACGGTCGCCGAGTATAAAACGAGATCGTTCGAGGCGCGGGGCGCTCGCGGGCGCGTCAGTAGGAGTGCGCGGCGGCGCGGGGCGAGCGCGCGCGCCCGCGCCGCTAGCACCAGTCGTCCTCGTCCGAGTCCGAGTGGCGCGCGCGCGGCTTGTACCCGTTGGGCAGGCGCGGCGCCGGCGACGGCAGCGCGCGCGCGCCGCGGCCCAGCGCCAGCGCCGCCTCGTAGCTCAGCGGCGCCTCGTACGCGCGCGCCGCCCACTCCGCGTCGTAGCCGCGCCCGCGTCTGCACACGCCCAGCGTTAAGCCATCCTCACACAGCACTTGTTTCGATGCTATATTGCATGCGGGGACGCCACAATACAGTAAAAACAAAACAACTACATTTTACTGAAAATTTATTAGCGTAAGCGGGAAGCGCTAAATACTCAGTTATTCTCTGCATCACCCTTACCTGCGAGCGAGTGGCTAATTCCTGGTACTAATTGCCTGGGCCATGAATCAATATCTCTACAAAATCAACCAATATTGCAACTTAGAAATTATGATGCCACTGGTTGCTGGCTAAGGGTAATGCGAGATACCTAGCTGTGATTTTAAAATTCTTTGGCAAAATATCTTTAGTAAATCATCAATTAGGTTATTGAGTCTGTCGAAATGCGCCATCTAGCGTTAGTAGCACTAATTTAGTTACTGTAATTAACTAATAAACCATTCAAGCAACATAGCAGAGAAACAAGTCTTTTGTTTGGCTGGCGCTTTAATAACTGTCAAAAATATCTGTGAACCTGCTTTCACCTCCCCTATACTCATTTCCACGTTTCAGGTAGTCAGATATTTCCTCCAGATTATAACAAAATACGTACCTCTCTCTAGATCTATAATCTCGGTGTATCAGTCTTTCAACTTCTCGGCCGTACTCGTACTCATCATGTTGGGGCTCCACCGGTTCTCTGACGGTGTGCCTTAGCGATAACTGGAACAATACACAATAAGAAATGTTGATAGTCTTCCCCATTCACTAAGATTGCACGCTCACTATAGGTGCACCTCATGAAAAGATCATATTGTCATAACTTACGTGTGAGGGGCTGTGGCTGATTCTGGTGAAGGGTGGCTGCTGCTTGACCTGTAGCGTGGACGGCTTGGTGGGCGTGGGGGGCAGCTGCCGGCCGCGGCCGCGCCGCGCGCCCTCGCGCTCCCACGACCGGTCGCGCCACTCCCGCCACTCGCGGTCCCGCTCCCGCTCACCTATCGGGGCCCAAACTGCTCTCTGAATCATTTGGTATTCTTCATCCCCGTCAACAACCGATTACAACGAACCATCATAAATACACAACATAACAGGACGTTCGAATTAAATCAAGGAAAATAACAGGGGTCATAATCAAAGTATATACCTATTCAGATGAATAAACAGATGTGCAAACAATTTTCTCGTGGATTTCCACCATGCTCTCCGTTTACACTCGCGCCGCTTTCATACATCTACAGACGTGCAAAAGCCGGATCGCATCAACACCAATTAACTAAATTTTGACACATTGCTATGCCAGCAAAGGGTCTTATGGGTCTAACAATTTTAAGTGTAAGCCAATAGGAATTTTGATTCAGACCCTTTGCTTTACAATCAATAACATTGAATATAAATATACGTAGGACTGAAAATTTTGAAAACAGTTAAAGTAGAATGTTGATTTTCTGTACTGTTTTCCATTTTCAAGGTTCTATAGATGTTGTATCTCCTAATTGGTGAAGGTATGCTTGTATTGTTAACATTTTTTGTCGGGTTAAGAGCTTATTAACATAAGGTAGGATTACCGTGGCGCTGTTCTTATGCCTAAGAGTGTATGTTGGTACTCGCGAAACTGATAGGTGATGATAGTCAGTGTGTGGCGTGAGGTTCGCGAGTGTGGCGAGTGGGTCTCACCGTAGGTGTGGTGTGGCGGGCTGGGCGACCGCGAGGGCTGGCTCAGGCTGGTCGTGGGGTGCGGCGCCCTCCACTCCTTCCCTGCTGTCAGGAATACCTTCATGTACCTTCCACCACGGTTTACCCTAAGCCCGTCGGACTACCGACCTTATTTCCTTACTCACAAAGGTGACTCTAAAAGTTTTGGGTGTCTGTCAAACGTGGTTCAAAAATGTAAAGGTTGAATGGACACGGACTTGGATAGACAAGGATAGGTTGCTAGGTAGATTAGCTGTGTGTCCGAAGTTGTTAACTACAGTTGTAGGAGATTATAGCATAATACTTTGATACAATAGGTAAAGTTGTTCATTACAATATGAGAGAAACCTCTTTGATGTGATTATAGCACGCTACTGCAGAGAATACAAAAATAAATACAAAACCATTGTTTAAGCCTTTGCATGCTGCATGATTTGTGATATCATTGAGTGCATGCGTTCGGGCGCCTCCATTGCGAGGCGGCCATGATCAAAGCAGTTTATGTGCAAGGAGCAAATATGTTTTGGTTGGGCACCAATAATTTAGCATGCAGCAGGCAAATTAGTTTCAATCGTCATTTTTACACAGGCCAGTTTATTTTAATTTAACATTATATAGTGGTTCATTAGTGTACGTGGCGGCTCAATCTAATGCCAATCTGTAATGTACTTACATCTAGTATAATGGCCTGGTGGATAAAATATTAGTAATACCACTAACAATTAGTTATGAGCATAATAAGGAGCAGTTATTAAATCATAGCTAATTAGCTACAGATATAATGTTACAACACTAGCCTTGTGAGAATATATAGCTAGATTTTACAATCTATAAATCTAATTTCATGAACTTATCAATTGGCAGTGAAACTGCTCGCTGATATCTTATAACTACAACTACGAAAACATGATAAACTACAACTACTGTTTAAGCTAGACTTCCCATCTTCTCACAAAACTTTCAGAGTACCTTCATGAGAAGAAAAATGTTTGCAAAACTGTTTCAATCGGTTAATTGAAGCTAAATAAAAATATATTTGGATATTAACTTTAAATGTATCTGTATGAATAAATAATACTACAGGAGGAACATAAGAATAAATAGTTATAATAGCATAATGTAGCTCGTTTGAATGCTGAATAATAACACAAGTAGGGAATATGATAAATATTTTTTAAACGCCGAATTTACCTTAAATTGCAATAGCGTTAAGGCATAAACAGTTGGCGATGGCAAATCTGTTGATATGCTACCAAATAAAGTAGATAGACACACAATGTTAACTAAAATGAACATCTAAATAGCTAAATCATCTAATTATATGAAACACTTCACGGTGTATCACCAGATTTGCCTGCAGTACATACGTTTACATAGGTTTGTCTGTTAGAATAAGTAGGTTACTGGGGCTTGGGTGGCGAAGTACTGGAATAATCGCTTACCATGTGGATGGTAGTAGTGGGGCGCTCTGTGCGTTCGCCCGTGTCTCTGGTGTTCATGCTTTACTATCTCGACGACGTTGCTGACGGTGTCTGAGAATCCGATATCGTGATGATAGCCTCCGTAGTGGCCTCGTCTTCTTGGACTGGGCGTTCGTCTGTGAAATTATAACCAATCAATAAAAAATATCAATGCTGACACACTTTACCATGCATGTTACTCATGCAACACCGAGAAAATCGGGGAGTGAAGTGGTTAGTCCTGAAGAATGTACATTCCGTTAGTAGAATATGTGTATCATGGCACATACCATTGTTCACTACGATAACTTTGAGATCAATGGACTCTTCTTCGATGACACTATAAACATAAAAAGGAAATAACAAACTCAACAGTGAAATAAACAAAAAAGTAACATTAAATGTTGGTGTTTATGTACCTTAAACTGGATGATCTCCCGTGGTGGTGTCCATTCTGGTACGTGTGGGGAGCTTGTAACCGTCCCTCGTCCAACGACTCCATTGAAGCGTGGTGTGATCCTTGTAGTTCCAGTACCTACAATAAATACTCCATCAGTATCCACAAAAGTTAAATAATAGGCATTCAATCTTCAAGCTATTGAAATTTACTTTTGATTAGACTTACTGTCCCATATTTACAAAATTTTCAGATTATTACAAAATATCAATGCATGCACACAAATGTGATAAACTTTGCATTCCATGCAACAGTCCGTGCTTGTGCAATATTATACTTTACTCTACTTACCCGTATTTTTAAAATCTAGTTTATATTATATCTAGAAACATGCTAGGTTCAGTAATTGCATGCAAAATGTAATCCGACAAGAGAAACGACATGTCCTGGTGTCATGTTAGATATTATGACTGTTTTGTATGTTCATGTATTGATAGTGAAAGTGCTATGTCTAAGAAAACTTTGTAATAGTCATCCCTAATAAAAGAAGAGTCGTTAAAAACCATTCCCTATGAGTTTCGAAGAAATAGAAAAGACAAAAGTACTACAAGATCGACATAAAACAATCATCTATTACTGAAATCGTTTACCTAAATATCAACAACCATCTGTAAACTTTAAATAGTACGATTAATACTTTCGAATGTACATCACATAAATTGATTTACTATGAGCCTAAGGCCCTAAGTTACTTTGTTACGACAATAATACCTAGAAAAACAGTTAATATTAATTACTAATTTGTAACAACAAACATTATTATTGTATGTTAATTATCATGTTAGTAAACACCCAAAACAAAGCTCTCAACATAAAATTACAACATCGACTATCTATGACATAGGAAAATGCATCGATGTGTAGTTGTACTAAAAGGGGGGTTCCCGTTTAGCGGATACACATATGACATCACATTTTCGACCAACATCACGTCTGGGTAAAGTCCAATTGTCACGTTAATCATATATAAATCGTTACAAAAATTTTGTTTGTGATAATGATATTGGTGGGAACATCGATTGCACTAGACAATGGCTATCATGGCTCTGGCTGATCAGGTTTACAACAGTAATGATCGAGTCAATATAATCACCGTTTCACATAAGGTATTCACCTTTTTATTGTTCCTGTAACAAAAGAAAATTGCGATGAAGATTAGGAGATACTTAATATATAACATGAACCTTTTTTGAGTTCTTCGAAGGTTCCAGATCTACGTACTTGTAGCTTTGATTGGGAATGGAAAATGTTCAACTATGAAAGGTTTCTTGACCCGCAACTTCAAGGTAAGGGTCATGATGTTAACGAGGTATAATCGATCTCGTTGTCGTTTCAGCCGAAAGACGACCACTGGACAAAGGCCTCCTCCTAAGTTTAGCACTTTGCCGCCCCACAAATTCGATGGGTGATGTCAGTAAAATTTTCATTTAACTTCCCGTTTTACATGATAGAGTTTTCTACAGCAAAAAACAAATACTTTGTTTGGCAGTTGACTAGAACGTTTAATGGTTGATTTTCTTTAATCCATAGGTAGGTACTAAGATCGAATAAAATCTCGCTTTTTGTTACGATAAGACTTTACTGCTGGGGAATTAATTCTGAATACAGATGTAAAAGAAAACAATAAAAACTCACTTGAGCGATTTTCGGTTGCCGCGTCTGGCGAGGTTGGCTAGCAGATGCGGGTCGTCCGGATGGCCGTCGGCGTTGACGGGCCCTTCGTGGCTGAGCGAGCCGGCCCGCGAGCCCGGCCCCAGCCCCGCCGCCACGTCCATCAAGCAGTTAAACAGTGACGCCTTCTACACACGCACCCCACGTCACGCATCCCCCCCACACACGCACACTTGCGCATGCTCATGTCACACAGCGTCCAAGCGCATAGGACTCAATAGTCACTAACGGCTAAAGCCTACATGAGTTTGCGCAAACATCCCATACATCATGTCCATGCTGGAGTTCTCTTTAATAGTGTCATGTGTGTATCGTCTGTGTAAGAGATCCAACGAATGGACATACAACCGAATTGAGAATGTATATATTGTAGTGTAAGTGAGGTATTCGGCTACAGGTATCTGAGAAAACAACTATCACACGTTAGTTGTATTTGTTAGAGTAAATTTTGTTCAGTCCATGTCGGTAAAACCGTGAAAGAGCTGAAATTACAAAGCATCTTGTTTGGATATACGGGTGCTATATATAAAATCATGTGCGACAAAGTTGAAGCCAGAGGCAGAAGTTGCGAGTTCACGTTTGCATTTTATATTTCAGAATACGATACGTAGTCGAGTGACCAAGTATATTTGTTCTCCAGCATGCGCAGACTTGAGAATAAATGATTGTTATTTCAACAAATTCTTATGCTATAGTATAAAAATTACAGGAGGCAAATAAGAGCGTAGGTAGCAAGAAAGCGCAATATTTTAACGTTTCTTATATCACCAGGCTTCTAAGATGGTAAATATCGATTGAGCCAAAATGTAATCGAAATCTTACGATATCAAAAGCGAAAGAATGAAATAAATATCTGTCGAAAAGTTTCAAACAGTTCACCATGCAGGCTACCGAAAACTGTATAAAATAAATGGATCACAGTAGACTAAAAATGCAATGTGAATATATTTAATATTTTTTTATAGGATGTAGCGAGAGGCAAAGGGGACGATATGACACACATTGGTAAGACAAACAGAACTACGAACAGAGGATATTCTATCTACGAGACACGGTATCAAACATTGTAACACACACATTCGTTACACTACTACACATTTTGCAACTATAGGACAGGTTCATGTTGTGGTTTACAAAGCCCTGACGGACACTTGACAGACAAACGTGCCACATCTGCACAGGTTTGCCAAACTAATGTGTTATCAAGTGCGTCACTAGTACTAATTCTAAATTCTTTAATTAGTTCAATCTCTAAACTACAGTTTTTATTTGTTTGATTTATTTCTTGACCATCCATTTAGTCTATAGGCCATCGTGTATTATTTAATGTTTTTTATTAAAATATGAAAGTTTATTTAAACACAATGCGAGAAGAAATTTATGATAAAGAAAAATATCTAGAATAGTGCAAGAAAAAGGTATTCAAAGTTTCGTTCCGTAAAATATTTTAATACTACCGGCTGAATGGCCGTAGGGCTATTCTCGTTGAATGCCTGAAAAGTAAACCACCAATGTAGTCGACTCGTTATGAGTCGATTTCAACTAAATTGTTTCTGTATTGTTGTACTCTTTGTTATACAGATATTCGTTTGTATGGGAGCCAATCACAAGTTATGTACTGAACACAGGAACAAAAGGTTACCGATAGAATTGAAACATTTTTTTATCTGGTTCTGTAAATGTTCACAACAATACAACCACAGGTAGACAACACAACCAACTCTATTGTTCTAACTATAATGTTCCAAATTGTAATCTAATGTGGGGAATTATAGGGGGCCATCAACAAACACTACTTGTTAACGTGTAGTACCTACCCACTTAAGTTACATTTGGCTCAAAGTGTACATATATACATACTGGCACAAGCCACACGAATTTACTCTGGCTTCATTTGGATCTACTGAAGTTACTATATTTATATAGTCCTCAAAATTTTCATTATTATACATAAATACAAGTGTTGAAAACAAATTTACTCAGAGGTGCGTTACAGTGGCGGTTGTACTTACCGGAACACCGTTCTGCTTGAACCTTGTAGATCTCCAACTCTCGAGGATTAGAAGTCCAGCGTATATCTTCCCGACGGTCAGTTTTCCAGCGTTGAGTACATCGTTTCGAGGCACCAGCAAGTCGAGCATCTTCTTCGCTTGTAATGGCCATATGTGGGTTATTGTTTCCCTTAATTCCTCATCTGCTTGGTCCATTTCCTCGGCTACAAATATATTCAAATCATAAAAATAATCACATGTGACATGATCTTATTTATCTTATTTTGTATGATGCGCCCACTATAATCTAAAGACCCTTTATCTTATTGACATACATGTTAAAATAAAGTGTACGAAGTAAAGAAGGATTTTTTTGTTACTAATACTTACGAGATCTCATTTTGATGTTCAAGTTTTCTCGTATTAAGGCAAATAGTGTTGTTGTAAAATTAACTTTCCCCTCATCGTCTAGCGGCATATTCATTCTAATAAGCTTCTTATATGCTAGTCTATTTGGACATTTGTTACCAAACCCCAGAGGCGGATCCATATTTTTCAACATATCATACATTTCTGAATAATGGATCTTACCCCTGAAACATGAAAAAAATTCCTTACAGTAGTACAGTTCAAAATATTTGTATTAATTCTCAGTGTATGAAAAAGTATACTGACGTGGCGTTTGGATCGTATTCTGCCCATATTCTAACAAATTCATCAAGATGATGTGCGCCGAGGATGGACGAGTCCCTCGTTAGGTAGTCAAAGTTATCCATAATAACAGCAACGAACAAATTCAACATCTGAAAACGAGTCACAAACTCAAAGATACATCAGTACAAGATGAGGTAACATTAATGAAATGATGGGTACTCACAAGAAACGAACAGAAGAATATAAAAGATACGAAGTAGGCGTAGGCGAGCGTACTTCCACATTCTTCGTTGGAGGCCTTTCCAGCTGCTATGTCGCACTTGGCGGGTTTGCGGCAAGCCAACATTATGTTTGGCCACGACTCGCCCGTTGCGCATCTAAACATACAGTGGCTCACAGAAACCGTGTCACGTTCGACAATCAATTAGAAAAATCTTATAAATGCAATGAAGAATACTATAGAAAGAACAGCATTTCCAGAGTTAGTATTAGTTGATTTTGTATTGATCAATTTATTGGAAAAGAAAACATTCGGTTTGCAACAAACTGTTCTACACTTCCACAACTAACAGTGAGAATGTGAGTGATGAAGTAACTCTTGAAAGTTGAAAGTGCATGCATGAGACGTGCTTGATGATACACAAATGAGTTTTTTCTAAAATACTCCCAGAACTCCATTGAGAAGCGTATTTGTGACTCTACGGGTTTTATCATTGTAACTAGATTGCTTTTGAATTCAATTGATTGGAGCAGTCTAAATGGTGTTTTGATAATGTTTGTATTTTCCTATGTTTGGGTATGTTTGCGGTGGTAATATCCTCAGGCTGGAGTAACTTGTATTCAATGTTCCTTACCTGAACAGTAGCATGAGTGCTTGAATGAAGCTTCGAAAATTGTTGTGTCTGTTCATGTCAGACTCTGGTGTTAATTCTATATTGCCAAACACCTGTGTCCAAGCAGATACAACACAGAAGGTCAGCTTTGTATGCAAATAATAACAGTAGCCCGAGTCCTATGCTTTCCCACAAAAATAAACACTCTACCTAATGACGTGTCTATCTATAACTAGCACTAGGGATACGACAAACGATATCAAACAAGGGTACCAAACTATCTAGAGATACAAACATAAGAAGCAATCTCAAAGTCAAGGACATCAATCAGGATATTGTCACCACTAAGGATCTTCTAAATCTACGTTCTGAATTTATGAATATACATATTGATGATGTTAGTATTGCCAATGATAATGATAGTAAGTACATATGTAACACTGATAGTAGAGACAGATTTTCGGCAGTGGCCGCAAGACTGAGTAACAGCTACGTCTTTTGTACTCTCACCGAAATAGTAGCAAGAGTGCCGCCACGAAAGATTGGAAGTTGTTATGCCTGTTGATGGCATCATCTGGATCATATTGTATGTTTCCGAAAACCTGTCATTAGAAACTTATCAATACTGTTTTTCTGTTTTTGTTCTTAATCCAATCTTATAATGTACTCACTACTCATAACTGTTATGAGTCTGTCTAAGATGAATTTGGTTCATTCATTTTAGACTGGCTTATTGTAAGAAATTTTGAATTTGAGAAATTGTTCTACAGTACTATATACGATTACATTTTGGAACATTGGATTTAGTCGTAAGGTTGACAATACTTGGAGTATCTAGAATTATTGTAATGTTTATCTATTTATTTAGAACTAGGATTATCAAATGGACTAATTTACTCTAAACTTGACTATGTCTTTTCTAAGTATGTAAAAAAAGGAATACTAACAATTATTTGATACTAAACTGATATTTTACTAGCCCCTTATTAAATTATTCTATTCTAAACCAGGGGTGGAGAGACGACACTAACACAAAAGGAAAAGGACTTGCGACCTCTTAATCGGGAGTCCATCTTCTAGCATTTACGCTAATGATACCAAGACCTATGGCTATTTGACCCTAACACTATACTAAACTATATGAAAAATAACTATTAAACTTTATCATGATCAAAACTATACTCGCAAAATTTTATTACATATGTACTGTTAAGATAAAATCTATGAAAATCTATTTTCAAGTTAAATACTGAAATATCCCCAAAAGTACCTATCAAACACATTTTAATATTATCATTAAAATATTTCCTGTTATCATTTTAATGTTAGAATAATTATTTAAGATTAATCAATTTAGAAGAATTAAGGAATTTCAAGTGAAGGAACAGGAGGATTCGCTACAGACCTGCATCCCGATGATGGCGTAGATGAAGAATAGCATCGCGATGAGAAGGCACACGTAGGGTAAGGCTTTGAAACTCTGCACGAATGTCCAGAGCAGTATCCGAATAGTGTAGCCCTGTCGGAGCAGCTTGATCAGTCGCGCGGCTCGAAACAGGCGAAGGAAACCAACGTTGAATGTGTTCTCCTGTAAACGACACACACACACATATACATACACATCCCTATATTGCACACATACAATAATTCATTAAGAAACATCACACAATCAAAATGAATTGGTATTCCAAAACATGTTGGTACAAGCTGATATTTCAGCCAGGCATACTCGAACTAGTGTATGTATGTTAGGTTTAATTTAAAACTAAAAACAACTTCAAATTTAGGTAAATAAAATCTAGTCCATGATATACTCGTAAGTTAGCTAGATAAAAACACGAACACAAGGAAAATAACTTGTATTTAAATATAATGGAGAGTACAAAAATATAAATGTAATGAGTACAATAATTTTGGAAGCTACGTTTTTGTAAAGTTTTGAATAAATTCAATACTTTTCGGCCATATAATAAATATGAAAAATCTAGCAGTATCAACGAGAAAAATCCAAATTATCTAAGGTTTTATGGAAATTAACACACAAAATGTACCTACATAAAATGAATTTGTCATAATATCTAAAACAACCCCAAAAACAATTGGTCCCTAGCGAACAACGGTACGTAAGTTGTAACTACAAAACTTCTAGAAATCCTAATGTTCTAAGAATATTGTCTAGCACTACTGATATTGGACCACTGTCCAATGTATGTACACACTCTGTCTAAACCATCGACCAAACCGTTACAAAAATCTAAGATTCCTAGCTATCAAATAGTTGATATGTTACCTGCTGACAGGATATGTCAGCACAGTTTTCAGCAAGGTCGGTCTGTAATCAGGATAGATCCTTTATCTTCACTTTCATCAAATTAAAAAATACAAAAAAATTGCCAGCAGCAAAGAAGGATTCAGTAGGCAAAATGAAATTAGTAAGTGTAAGTATAGAAGCTGAGAAAGATAAAGATAGTTCACACGTTGATAATACTTACGCCAAACTCCATAATGAGGGCGTCAATAATACTCCCAATGACCGTAATGAAATCGAATGTATTCCAAGGGTCTTTGAAAAAATTCTGGAAACAGACCAATATGTTAGCGTACGACCTGTAGAAGTTCTAATAAAATTCAATTAAAGAGTACAATAGGGAAATTAGTATACAAATGTACACTTTCCATTCTGAGACTGTTTTAAGATCATAGGACTTTATGAATAAGGAAAGGAATCAGGATATCTCTCTTGATTTTTTTTAAATCTATGCAAATACATAAAAATATGTTATTCATAAATCTAATAAAATTTAATGCATTTAAAAACCTATGTCATATTAAAAAAGCGTAATCTCTTAAATTCTCTATAAAAATGAACTCTAAATTGAAATACGTATATTCAAGTCAATATTGAATATTAATAGCTAGGCTAATATTTATAAAATAATGATAGTGTATTGTGTTAGGCGCACACGATTATATTGCACATTCCATAATGCATTCATATTATTTTATCACAGCACAAAGTTATACAGTAATCTTATAAGATTAAAAATACATTGGTTCTCATTTTCACCTACAAATTATTATCATTACATACCCATGGCTTCTAGCATATTAATAGAAATAAAGCTATCATCTTATCAAATGATAAAACAAGTTTTAGATTAATTAGTTATTATAAAAATTTAAAGTGTGTCAAATTCTTACCGTACACCCGAAGGCGATCAGCTTCAATACGGTCTCGAGAAGGAAGAAGGTCGTAAAGACGAGGTTCATGAATGTTAATATGTCCATGAGTAGTGGTGGAGCCTCGTGAAACTACCACAAAATCAATACCAGTTTTTTAAACCTTAACTCAAAACATTATCAATTTAGTGAAAGCTAAATGCTAGATATATACACTTTCTCGTTTAAAATAAATAATTTTCACAAATATGTTCTAATATTCGTAAGTACTAGCATTTAACTTTAAATGATTAAAAATATTGTTATCTAGCCGATATTATTATCTAATAAAATGTTCTGTTATGTAACATCTTTTCATGTAGACGTGAGTGTGTCAGTATTTGTGTTATGTTTCTTTCTTGTTGATGAGTATCATGTTCTTGAGATGTAGTTGCGAGACATGTGGCATAGAGGGTGCACGTGCTTCATGCTGTTCCCAATGTACATACATGCGATTGGGTGTTATGACGGACAACATTTAGGACAGGAAAATATCGTACAAACATTATACTGACCTCCGAAACCGCAGATCTCCGCCAAAGTAAAATAATTCGTACTTACCTCAGGGTAGCGATCGGCAAGTATTGTTAGTAAGTTCGGGAGAAAAACAACATTAGAACGCGTGTATTCACATACATTAGTGCCACATGCAGCAGGAAAAAAAGCCATGCTATACAGTTATTGCAAATAAACCTTTACAATCATCATCGTCGTCAGAGAGAAACTAGCACTGGATACTTGGGAAGGGATAATAATTACACGGCTGGAAATAATCCCATACAGTCATGTAAATAGATAAAACAATCAAATTAATAGCAGAAAGAGTACATTTGTACCTATATCGTATTTTATTTATATTCCATTTATGTAGTTGTACTATGTGTCGGTCGATACTTTGTGTTTGTGTACTTACTTTGACACCATAAGCGATGATTTTCAACACGGTTTCCACAGAAAACATTCCAGTAAACCCCATATTCGAATACTTGAGGACATCCGCGTAGATGTCATTTTGATTATAGTACTGCCATTTTGTGATGAGTGCCGGACGTTATGGATAAACCCATGGCAATGAAAATACATAATTGTTACTTTATTAATTACCTCATTTAAAGCAAGAATTAGTATTTTGTGATGTACAACATTGAATTGTATGGAATCAATGTAAGTTGTTAGATAAGTTATGTTACAGTTCATGTAACGGATAAACAGTTAGATACAGAAGGATAAGTATATCAAGGGGATAAGTGACAAGAGTTTGGTGAGGATATGTGCAAAGATTATAGAAAACTGGATAAACATAAAATTAGACAGGGTCATAGTGAAAATAAAGCTAATAATAACAGTTTAAATAATATTTAACTAAAACAATATTTTAGAACAAAATATAACAAAAAATAAAATAGAACTTAGTTGGGTAGAATAAATAAATGACAGTGTTATAATTTAGACCACGTAATATAATCTCAGTATCTTTATAAAATTTTGTCTCAATTAGAAAAATGATCAATTTTGTCAATTTTCCAATAAATATACAAAGCAGCCCATAGCCACCAACAGATCACGCCTGGCAGTAGGCCATTCCACCAAGCATGCACAATATCCACATAAAGACAATTAGGAATAGGTCTTAAATAAGATCATGCAACACGAACAACATATATGGCCCATGCCACGTCCTATCTGTACCCAGAGATTGTTGTGCATTCACAAGCACGAATAACCGAATAAAATGTTTGGTGTATCTTGTGCCATAAATGTGCTGGAAGGACAGGTATATCGTGCAGTAAACACCGATACATACATATTTAATTAATAGCAAGCGAGGAGTAACAAAAGGATTATCCAACGAAACACAGGACAAAATAAAATGATATTTGGCGGTAGGTACATTTGACGGGATAGGCTCGGTAATAATTTTAAATACGGCGCATTCCGATGCAGTGTATACTGACGCCGAATAAGTACAGTGATATCGTAAACACTTTGTATGTTGTGTGTATGTGTGTGTTGTGGTTTTTGATCGTCCTAAACTAGTAGGCAGTACTTATGTCGTGCCAATGGTGATGTTGTATCGTGTCGTCATCCAGGTATAGTTACGACTGTTTAACACTTAAGACAGACGTTTCACAACTAACAAATTAATAACTAAGGATCTATCAGGTGCCAACAAATATTAGACGCATATAAAACAAGGTTATGTCTTAGTATATTTAGCCAAACTAGAGAGCTTGACTCGATGAGCTCTCTAGAATGGTATGTGCAGGCTTCAGTGAACTCAGGAAGGATTGGTAGCTAATCTATGTCGTCACTTTCAGTGCCTCGTGATTCAGGCTAGGTTCTTCAGCAACTACCTTAATTAAGTGATCATTGTCTACTTTTCACATTTAGTGCTTCTTTTGTTACGTATGTTTTTGTATGATCACTTCTTGATAGTGTTTTGTTCTTAAATATATTGTTACATACTTTAAGATTATTACTAGTAGATCTTATATAACTTAGTCTAGTACATTGAGAAGCGTCGGATACATACCTTCATCATGAGCAACAATGTGTTGAGGACGATCAGCGTCATGATGAAGTACTCGAAGGGCGTAGAGACAACTATTCTCCACACTTTGTACTTAAAACTCGCCCTTTTGCTTGGCATATACCTCTCGAGAGGTCGCGCTTCTATCGTGAAGTCTATACACGATTTCTGTGGACAAAACGATTTAATACCGGTTTACCTTTGATGATTATTGCTAATTGCATCATTAAAACTACCTTGGTGTTTTCAAAGCCAGTGGTTTATTTGGCTTTTTGAGATTAAAAGATTCAAGACTTATTGTTAAATATATTTTGTTTCATGAGAAAGTGTTTAAAAATCTCATTACTTTGCACATGAAATGAAGGTAACGGATAGCACGGGATTATATGGACACAAAGTTTTATCAATAGACTCACCTGATTCTTATCAATTTCACCATCCTGGAGCTCAGCTTCGCCCTGCTCTTGAAATGTGATAATTATCAGAGCTACGAATATGTTAACAAAGAAGAAAGGAAACACCACGAAGTAAACTATATAAAATATGGACATTTCTATTCGAAAATTTTGTATGGGTCCCCTGTCTTCGTAGGTGGCGGCCATTGAATTTTGTAATACTCTGCAAACAAATGATTGTATTAGTGTTATGTTTTCTAATAGGCCAAAAATGTTATTGACCAATTAGACCAGTTAGGTATTTAAAATAGTGGAAATATTAGTGTCTTATTGGGATTGTTACAGATATATCTAGTTAGAATAACTCGTTTTTCTATTATTTCAGCCATATCCAGTTAGATTATTCAATTTTTCTATTATTAAAGTGATTTTTGATAAAAAGAATACGTATATTATAGTTAAGGTACTCATACGAGGATATTTTCCAATGTATGGGACACATAATTTTAATGATTAATCTCTGGTATTTTAAGCTTTTCTCTTTAACATTTTAAATACAACAATAGAAGGATATATTTAAAGAAACTCACTGTGGCCACCCCTCCCCGGTCTGCACGGCGAACAGCGTAAGCATAGCCACGGCGACGTTGTCGTAATGGAAGGATTGTGTCGTCCACGTGCGCTGGTTGACTTTCGGCAGCAAGCTGTTTGACTCGTACACGAAATACGACCCTCTGCCAACACGATAACGACTATATTAGAATGTATACTTTACAGAGCTTATATATAAAGTGTAGTAAGAGATAAATAATGGGGTCAGTCTATATTTACTTTAAATAAAAACTTAGGTAATCAAAATAATGCATGTATGTAAAACAATTGACTGGCCGTGGATATTTTCAGAAATGAAAATGAAATCTTACAGATGAATTCATAGATAGGAGAAGATAACACAAAGAAACATGAAATACTCAAAATAACGATAATAATAAAACCCGGTACTCACTGGCAGTCTTCAAAAGTATTCTTACTGATATCGTTGCAGTGAAAAAATTTACCATTAAAAAGTTGAACTGCAATTACAGCGAATATGAATTGAAACAATATGTACACAATGAGAATGTTAATGACGTTTTTCAAAGAGTTCACAACACAGTCAAACACTGCTTTTAACTTTGGAACTCGTTTTATAGTTTTCAAAGGTCTGAGCACTCGTAACACTCTTAACGATTTTATTGTGGACAGATTCTGCCCCGCACCCTTTTTCACGCCTCTGTAACAAAGAAGAATAATAAATGAGTCATCATGTTCCTAGATGCCTTATGAAGACTTACATCTTGTTACAGTATAAATAATTGAAATAGTAGTCGATGTAAACAAAGAAAAAGTGTTTTAGATCATCGCTCAATCGGAGCATGTAATGGTAAAGTTACTAGACAGGAGATAGATGATACTAACTGAAGATGAGGCACAGTATGTTACAACAAAACTTCATAGACTTACATCTAACAATGGCCTACAACAGAAATAAGACAACAAACGACGAAATATAAGTTAACAGAATGAAAGCCAAAGTTAGAAACATACCCGATCTCAAATCCGAAGCTGACAAGGGCGCATATGACGACGGCGGCATCCATGATGTTCCACAGGTCGCGCAGGTAGGCGCCCGGGTGGAACAGGATGCCGAGGTCCACTATCTTCAGCAGCATCTCCACGGTGAACACGCCCGTGAACGCGTAATCGAAGTAGTTCAGGATTTTGTTCCTGTGGATAGGATGGTTGATTAGTTATACAAGCTAAATGTGTCTAATACTAGAATGGAATTGGCAAAAATAACAATAATAACAAGTCTTAGGAATGTGAACGCAAGTAAAGAGAATAAGGTTACAATTTTAGTGATACTATTCAAATGTGACCTTCATGAAGATAAGTCAGAACGATGATTCTTCATAGTCTTCTTGAAGTAAGTATTGGAATGGAACAAATGATAGATCAATATAAATAAGAACGTACCTGTCACTCTCTTCCACTACGGGGTCTTCAGCCGCTAAAGCCGCAGAACTCATACATATAACTACCATGATAAAAAAATCAAAATATCTTAAATTTACAACCCAGTGTGCGCCTCGCCTAATTCTGTAAAACAAACAAGTTTATCATTAATTAATTAAATAAACTTTATATGACTCTCCAACAGCTTTCCATGTAATCATGAATTTGCCCTAGGAATAAAATTAGTTATAGTCAACTTACGGATTAGTAGGTGACAAAATAAACATGGACGAATATGGCAGCATTGGTTTTGGTCCATCTGGTACCTCATCTTCATCTTCTTTTTTGGCCTCTTCTTTCTTTTTGTTCTGAAATGTTACAATTATAAATATTACTATATGATCACATAAGTCTGTTTTGTCTACATGATTTACACTACTTTCTATTTCTCTTACTCTGGCTCTGTGAGTTTTCTTTAAAAATATCGAATTAAAACTACACTAGCCTTGTTAACGAATTTATGATGATGTTTCTTTTTTGTATAGCAAATGATCTTTGTCATGATCTATTCAATGTACAAGTATATTTATAAGATGAAAATTGATTAATTCACACTAGAAGTTTCACATTAAGATTAAAAGTAAACACTAATACTGAAGCCATTACTGATGAATGTCGTGGTTAAATATGCGTGTCAAATCAATTTGATAAAACAGATGTTGAGTTTCTTAAAGTGAAAGAAAGAAGTGATCCTCAAGCCAGAAACAAACCATGTATCGAAATTAATGAATCAGTATGTGGTTTTCATGAGTCGAGTAGCCACCTAGTTGAAGTTAACGTAAAAAGTCAAGTTGATGTTGACATCCATTAGCCATCTATAGATAAAGATCATAAAGATTTGATAAAAACACCTATGATGAAATTCTGCTCACATAAGCTCACATCGACCCGTCTAGCGTACTTAAAATGTTGTTGATATCGAGGTTATGAACGAACACACATAGGAAACAACAACACATCAGAGAGCGTGCAATAACATGCAGTGTTAAGAGAAGCCGCAGAATGAGAGTTTAGAAAAATTCAATGAAAACAGTGGAAGTATCAAATATCAACAATATTTTAAGTCGTCGACACCAATACAATTTGAAGCATAGCTTTGCCAATGCCGAGCTCGTTTTACCTTCCTACTCGTCGGCGAAGTGGGACTTAGGTCTACTCCCGGTGGAGTGCCGTCCACCGCGTGTAATGCACCCATCTCTTTCTCCAATTCCTAATTATCCGGAATAATGTATGAAATATGTACAAATTTCGTTCCAATCAACAGCTTAAACCAATTAGGACAACCGCTTGAAAGTAAATGCTTGTGGAAGAGTGGTTGAACATGCTATGGCCTTGAAACTGTGATACTATCAACTAAACTCCAAAGCATCAGAAGATGAAGACTAGGTACTAGAACAAATAGAAGCGTGTGCTTACTTGGAGCTGTTTCTCCTTGTCCTCCTCGACTTGTTCCTCTTCTGCCGCCGTCAATTCCTGTAAATACAGATTTGCAACATTTACACGAAAAGCGGCGTCAGATTTACAAGAGCGCGATGACGTCAACATACACCAAATCGGCGAAATCCTTTGTGACACACATTCAAATCATTCTGCTTTATTTGATCTTGATGTAGGGATACAGATAAACAGATAATAACTACACAATTGAACAGTGATTGCTTATATAGATGATGATGTAAGATCAAATAACGCAGAACGAAGAACAGTTATACAAACGCACCTGGGCGTTAGCCAAGTTGTCGACAGCGATGGCAAGGAACACGTTCAGCAGCGTGTAGTTGCCAAACAAGACGAGGATGACAAAGTACAGAGAGTAGATCATGCCTCTCTGGATGCCGCCCTGAGACTGGATGCCATCATACATCACTTCGTTCCAATCTTCACCTGTTAGGATCTGGAATTGAGAAGATTTGTAGATTTAATTTTGTACTAGAAAGCTATCTGAATTATTATCGTTTAAGCGAGATTAAAACGTATCAACGGAAGCAACTAAACATAAGTCAAAATGGGGAAAAAAATAACGAGAACCGAGAAAAAATCAAGATTAAGTAACTTTTTTCTATATCGTGAATCAATAGTTTCTGTGGTCAGAGGTAAAGAGTTAAGGCATTTGATAATTACCTGGAAGACAGTTAACAACGCGATAGGAAAGGTGTTGAAGTTGGTCGGCGGCGTGCCGTCCTCGAAGTTGAACTGTCCCCCGAACAGCTGCATGCCGAGCAGTGCGAAGATGAGAATGAACAGGAAGAGCAGGAACAGCAGCGAGATGATGGATCTCATTGAGTTGAGGAGAGATATCACCAGGTTCCGGAGCGATGACCAGTATTTGGTGACCTGGAATAAATACAAAGTTGACAATATAGATATTTGAAAAAAAAAAA
>JAKRBP010000328.1:77504-88740 GCA_022398575.1 Heliothis subflexa | reverse complement strand
GCACGTGCCGCCGTTCTCGCACGGGCACACGCGCGGCAGCGCGCGCGGCGCCTCCACGGCCGCGTCGCACTGCCGCTCGTGCGCCAGGCGCTTGGGCGGCGGCTGCAGCTCGGGGCACACGCAGCGCCGCCCGCCCGGCACGCGCAGGCACAGGTGCGAGCACGCCGCGCGCGCGCACTCGCCCGCGCCCGACGCGTTGTAGCGCAAAGGGTGGTACACTGGGGAAACAAAGACACGAATACGTTAAACATTTGTTTCTTTAAAACACAATGCTCAATAATGATCGTCTATCAGAAATTATTCAACTCACCTTTCACAGCCGACGGGTTGACTAGATCCTTGGATATAACCGATGGCACTCCCCTTCCGAACTTGTCCTGCCTGACGAGCTCGCCCGTATCCCGGGTGACCCAGTACAGCGAGGACTCGAACACGTCCAGTGACAGCGGGTGCTTCAGCAGGTCGCCCTTCAGGATCACCTTCCTGTTGGAACCGTCGTGCCTCATCATCTCGATAGTGTTCAGTTTAGTGTCGGCCCAGTATATAGCATGGTCCATCAAGTGGTCGATGGCTAAACCAGTCGGATGTCGAATGTTTTCTGTCACAATCGGTCTCCTCTTTGAGCCGTCCATCCAAGCTATTTCAATCTTAGGAGCAGAACCAGCGTCAGCCCAGAACATCCTTCCCATTTGCGGGTCAAGGACCAGCGACGTGGGGCTTTCAATTCCAGCAGATACAATAGCTCTTCGATATCTTCCATCAGTTCTTGCTACCATGACTCGTCCTCGAGGTTTCGAGCCTGTCCTGTCGGTCTCCGTCCAGTACAAATTATCTCCGACGTAGTCTACTGCCAAAGCAGTCGGTTTCGAGTTACCCTTCATGTTGAGATCTTGAGCAAATCCACTCTTGACTTGTCCGTTCAGTGCGTTGAGCATGTAGGACCGTTTGATGGTCTTATCGTAGCTGTCTGCCCAGAATATCATCTCCTGCTTAGGGTCGTAATCGATAGCTTCTATTCTCTTCTCGGCGGTGATGACATCATACTCTCTATCCTCCTTTTGGGCAAAGGCGTGTATTTCAGGTCCATTAGCGAACAAAAGGACAACGTCATCATCTACAACTTTGCACACGCCTGATAAGTTGTCTGCCAGTCTGTAAGTAAGCGATTTTTATATTTTAGGAGTTAAATAAGGAAACGATTGCTAGAAAGTAGAATTATGAAGAACCTAGAATCTAGAAGTTGTGGAACCGATATTTTTTATGGCTTGACTATAAATGATTATATGAGCATTGAGCAGGTTGTATTATTGTACACAGTGGGAGACTAACTTGAATCCTTCCGTGCAGTCGCAGCTGTAGCTGCCGTTGAGGTTGTGGCATATCTGCGAGCAGTGGTGCGTGCCGGCGGCGCACTCGTCAACGTCGACGCAGCGCTTCTTGTCGACGGGCGAGATGATCCAACCCTGGAAGCACGTGCAGATGTAGCCGCCCGCACCGCCGATCTGCGTCAGGTTCGTGCAGAAGTGCTCGCAACCACCTGTGGGATCAAACGATATAATGGTGGGATCCGCTGGATAATTATTGGTAAATTGATGGTATTTATGACGACTGTTAAAAAATTATTTCCAAAAGGACCGGTTAACAAATACTTTTCCCAAAATATCTTTATATAAAACTTTTCTTCCATTTAGAAAATAGCGTTGGTATTTGCATTGAGAGTAGTACATACCTTTATCAAGATGCGAGCAGGTATGCGTGTGATGGCAACCGAGCTCGTCGGAGGCGTCGCCGCAGTCGTCGGCGAAGTCGCAGAGCTGCGTGCGGTCGACGCAGTGCCGGTTGGCGCACTGGAACTGCGCGTACGGGTCGCACGGCTTGACGCGCGCCGCGCACAGCGTCATGTTGTTCTCGTCCGAGCCGTCGCCGCAGTTGTCTACTCCGTCGCATACTTGGTAACTGTTGGACAATATTGTCATATATGTATATAGCACTGTTAACTCTAATTACTTGGAATGGTAATGGATAAAACAAAGACTCCATCAGTAACATTTAATAGTAAATGGATATTGATGAAAGTGAAATGGGAGTATTTTACGTTAATAAATCCGAGGAACGTAAAGGAGGCATACTGAAAAATATAATTTATGAATTAAAAGTGTTTTATTTAAAGTAGTAAAGTTTCACTTACCGAGGCACACATCTGTGGTTATCGCAGTGGAACCGTCTCAGTGTGTCACAGTTGAAGTTTGTACAAATGGAGGCAGCCTCATCGGAGCCGTCGCCGCAGTCGTCAGTACCATCACACAAGTCTGATTGAGACACGCACAGGTTGTTGGCGCACTGGAATCTGTAACAATATTGACTCGTAAGTAAACTTGAAACGATACTAATCTAAACGAACAATAAATGAACGGTAGTTACCTGCTCTCCGGGCAGTATCTGCCGCCGGGGTAACGCGGTGGGCATCCGATTTCATCGGACAAGTCTCTGCAGTCTCTGTCGCCGTCACACCTGAAGTACGCAGCGATGCAGTGCCCGGACTTGCACTGGAAGGTTCCGTTCTTGCACTTGAAGCCGCCGCAGTCTGCCTCGTCAGTGTTATCGCCGCAGTCGTCCTCGTGGTCACAACGCCATCTCGACGAAATGCACTTGCCGTTGCCGCATTTGAATTCAGATTCCGAACATTCTCTGTACTTATGCTGGCAAACAGTTTCCGACTCATCGCTACCATCTCCACAGTCGTCCGTGAAGTCGCACAGCCATTGCTTTGGTATGCAGCGCTTGTTGTCGCATGTGAAGTCAGTCTCGGCACTACAAGTGGGGCAGTTCTCTGGTAATTCATCCGATCCATCTCTGCAGTCGTCTTTGCCGTCGCAGAACAACCATTTCGGAATACACCTATAGTTCGCTTGTCCGGGACATCTTCTCCATCCAGTGGTACAGTTCTTCTGCCTACACATGTACGCCGGCTCATCTGAATCATCGCCGCAGTCATTATCAAAGTCGCACATCCATAATTTCGGGATGCATCTTCCGTTCTTGCATGCGAATTCGGTGTCAGGGTTACAAGGTCGGTTGTGACACATCGCAGGGTCTTCATCACTGTTGTCCTTGCAGTCCGTGTCGCCGTCACACTTCCAGCTGTCGAGTATGCACCTGCCGCTGGACTTGCACTTGAACTCGAGGAGCGGGCACTCGTGAGCGCACTCGGCCTCGTCACTTCCGTCTCCGCAGTCGTCAGTGCCGTCACAGATGGTGGCAGCAGGCGTGCAGTTCGTGTTCTTGCATTGGAATGAGCCAGCTCTGCAATGACGCACTGGGCAAGTTTCAGGCTCATCAGAACCATCCATACAGTCTTTCTCGCCATCACACTTCCAGAACCAGGGAATACATTTCTCATCGTGACCGTTGCATCTATGTTGTCCGTCCGTGCAGTTGGCAATACATGTTTTCATATCTCTGGCTAAGTAGAATTGGTTCGGACAGGCACACTTGAATGTTGTGGCGCCTTCTTCACCGTAACCCTCGATGTTCAGGTAGCTGGATGCATGGGGTGGCGCTATCAGACAGAGATGAGAGCATCCTCCGTTGTTATCTCCGCAAGGGTTGGGATACGGTAGCTGTCTTAATGGGTGAACGACGTGAATATCATATGGTCTGTGAGTGGTGTTTCTCAGTACGGTTAGGTTTTCTCCCGAGTGTTTGTTTGCTTTGCTAATGGCTTTGAGATTCCAATCCGTCCAGAATATTTCGTCATCGAAAAGACTGAGAGCAAACACATGAGGAACCTTTGCACCAGATAACACAACATGCCTGTGCTTTCCTTCCAGATCAGCAGAACCGATGTAGTCTAAATGAGCATCAGCCCAGTAGATTCTGTCAGTGAAGTAGTCTATTGTCAAAGCATTCGGCCAGGCGATGTCATCCTCCCAGTTCAGAATTGAAGTGAAGTTGGACCCGTCCATACCCAATTTTCCAATATAAGCTTGTAGATGCCATGATGTGAAGTAAAGGTAACCTGTTCCAGGATGCACGACTATTGCCCGAGGGTCTGTTACACCAGTCTTCAAGGTTTTCCTTCTGGTACCATCCAATTCTGACACATCCAAGTTCTTAGAATGTCTGTCAAGCCAGTATAGTTTCCTTCCAATCCAATCAACGGCTATTCCTTCAAGACCATGCGAGTCATGTCTGATGACCACTTCCTTGGTGGGACTGGGGTCGGTGTAGTTTGATCTGTAGATGGTCTTAGCGGAGACGTCAGCGAAATACATTCTCTGTTCCTTAAAGTCGAAGTCAATCGCAACGACGTTCATTAGATCCTGGTGCATCAGGTTATATAAACTGGCGTCAGTGGACATGTTCCTCACGTAGTACTTGTTTGTGAAAATAATCCAGGCGGTGGTGTTATCCTTACGCTTACAAGTGTGCTCGTCGGGTTCCCTTTCATAGTATTGGTCGTTACATTTACAATAGTAGGATCCAGGAGTATTGGAGCAGTACTGCGAACAAACTCCAGGCGTTTCTATACATTCGTCTATATCTGCGCAAGCTTTACCGTCAGCGAGGAGTTTGTAGCCTTGATTGCAGTCGCAGTAATAACCAGTCAGAGTGTCGATACATTTGTGGCCACACTGATTGATTTCCAGTTTAGCACATTCATCGATGTTGCAATGAGGAGGTTCATCAGAGTCGTCAGTACAGTCTGACACTTTGTTGCAGACCAGTCTGTTATCGATGCACTGGTCGTTGTTACATTTAAACTGGCCAGCAGGACATGTCTTGTTCTCTTTAACACATCCAACTTCATCAGAATGATCACCACAATCATCTTCGCCATCACATCTGAAGTGGTTTCTAATACACTTGAAATTTTGACATTTGAACTCTTGGTCACTACATTGCTTGTACTGAGTGTTGCAGCGTTTACCTTCGTCCGAGCCGTCACCACAATCGTTGTCATGGTCACACACCCACCCTTCGTTGATACAACGTCCGTTGTTACATTGGAACTGGTCTTCGGAGCAAGGTGTGGGTGTAGCGCAGTGATGGATGGTCGAGTTCTCATCGGCTCCGTCAATACAATCTGGATCACCATCACAGATCCATTTCTTGGGGATACATTGCGCTCGTTGCCAGAATTTATTTTCTTCACATGTGTATTCCGTTTCAGCATCGCACTTGCGTTCATTGCACTGATGACGATCATCTTCGTCACTGTTGTCCAAACAGTCGTTGTCACCATCGCAAATGTAGATTCTTGGTATGCAGTTACCATTGTCACAAGTGAACAAGTCACCGAAGCACGTGCGGCCCTCAGAGCGGCAGTACTCTGGTGGCTCATCAGCACCGTCACCGCAGTCGTCGTCTCCGTCGCAGTACCAGGTGGCAGGGATGCATCGGTGGTTGGGACAACGGAAACTGTTTTGTGGACATGTTCTCTGCGCACAATGTAGAGGATCTTCATCAGAATTGTCACCGCAGTCATTGTCACCATCGCAGAGCCAGTAGGGTTCCACACAAATATTTGTCTTTTCGCATTTCAGATGGTTAGTCGGGCATGTTGTGTTCATCGGGCAACGTTCATGTGTCTCGTCCGATGTGATGTTATCCTTACAATCGTTGATTCCGTTACAGACTTGCGACATTGGTATACAACGAGAGTTGAGGCACGTAAACTCGCCTTCGGCGCACGGTGGGTATACACAGCCTTCTTCATCAGATCCGTCTTTGCAATCATTTTCATGATCACACTTCCATGACTGGAAGATACACCTGCCGTTGTTACAGCGGAACTCGCTAGGTGAACACGAGTGATATGTGCAGTAATTTTTATCTTCATCGGAATTGTCGCCACAGTCGTCATCTCCGTCACAAGACCACATCTTACTGATGCACTTACCGTTAGCACAGAAGAACTTGCTTGGATCACAGGTGATGTTCTTAGCCACACACATTCTGCCTTCGTTAACCAGTTTGGTGTTATCATCACACTTGCACTCGACAGTGTTGTTAGGTGCGGGGTGACAGCTGTGTGCGCAGCCTCCGTTGCTAATCTTACAGGGATTCACTTGACACTTCTGTCTGCTCGGACTGTAAATGTGAATGTCACGAGGAGAGTCTTCCAATCGCTTAACCATCTCTATCATGTTGGCACCAGTATGTTTTTCTGCTCTGTACACACCTCGAAGCTGAAGATCAGTCCAGTAAATGTAGTTACCGAACACGGTGATGGCAAATGGATAGATGGTTGCGCTAATAAGAACTTCTCTGTCAGAACCGTCTAGTTTAGATCGTTCAATTTTCTCTCTGACAGCATCGGTCCAGTACAACATGTTTTCATCAAAGTCAATAGTCAAGCCACTAGGTTGCGACAAGTCCTTGTCTATGATAGCTTTCTTCAATGATCCCGCCATGGTTGTTCTATAGATCTTTCCAGAAGTTCCAAATCTGCCCCAATCTGTATAGTATAGAGTTCCGTTGCATGGGTCAACAACAATAGCTCTGGGGCGCTCGACTCTAGCAATCATTACAAGCTCTGTACCATCAAGGTTCATGGCATAGATCGAGTTGTTCGAACTGTCTGTCCAGTAAACCTTCTTCTGCGTCCAGTCATACGATATACCTTCAGGATTGATGCCTTTGCTGATGATGTTCTGTATGGTAGATGGGTCTGGGTTGTTAGCAGACATCCAACCTATTCTAGCCCATGGCCTGATCTGAGTGAAAAACAGCTTATTATCGGTGTAATCGAACTCTACTCCAACAACATTCGTGAGATTAACAACAGGTTTGAAAGGCACTCCGGTAGATTTCGGATCTAAGTTTATAGCTCGAATTTCAGTTCTGGTTGTGAACACAAGATATTCTTCAACCACGTCACATTTTTTAGGATTTGAAGCAGAGATTTGTCCAGTAGCACAGTCACATCTGTGCGTGTAGCCCTTGTTAGCTTCAGGTGGGTAACTGAAGCAAAGTTGGTCACATCCGCCATTGCCCAGCTTCCTGCAAGGGTTGTTCTCGTCTGTAGGTTGATTGTTCACATCAAATATAACGATATCTCTGAGTTTGGGAAGGTTTATTCTAACTTTCTCAGGCATAGACATATTGCCAGGCAACTTGGACGCTTTGTAGATAGTTTGCAAGTTTCTATCAACCCAGTAAACGCTACCCGTGTGTATAGCTATGCCCATCGGGTTTGGTAAGTTTGATCTAATCAGTTGTCTGTTTCCGCCATTGAAGGAGATCTTTTGGATTTGGTCCAGTTTTGAGTCAACCCAGTAGACGTCATGAGTCAACATATCGATGGTCAGGTCTCTCGGGTTTGATATTCCAGAGCTCACGACGGTTTGCCAGTTGCTGCCATCCAAGTATGCCTTTCCGATTCGTGGGTACTGCCCATAATCGATCCAGTATAACAGTCTCTTAAGAGGGTTAACAGCAAGCTCTCTCGGAGCATCCATTGTGGTTTTGACTAAGACTTTCCTATTCGATCCGTCGAGCCAGCACATTTCTACATAGTTTTCATGAGGGAAGACGTTGGTGAAGTAAAGGTTTCCAGCGACCCAGTCTACGGCTAACCCTCGGATGCCATTGCTACCGATACCATCTTTAACAATGTGTTGTAGTTCTGTGCCATTTGGTCTGATGCGGAATATTCCGTTCCATTGACCGCGGTTGAATTCCACCCAGTAAATGTAGTTCTCTGTAAAGTGTACGTCTACGTGTAGGATGTGGTGTCCGACACCAGTGACAGGGACCATGGCTTCGGCACTGGAGTCAGTGCTGTACCCGCGGATGAGGTCGAGCTGTGACACTACCGCGAACGTCTTGTAGGGCACACAGTTCACTTCGTTCTCTTTTCTGTAGCCAACTGAGCAAGCGCAGACCCGAGAGCCACCATCTCCAGGGATACAGATTTGTTCGCAGCCTCCGTTGCTCTGCGAGCATGGGTGGTGAACCATCTTCCTCTTTTGGAATATCGTGAACGACTTCAAGTCACTTTCATTGTCTAATATAGTCTTGATGTTGTCTCCATTTGGAAGGTCAGCCTTGATAATCTTTTCGTGAAGAGGATCCAAAGCATACAGTCTCGAATCCAGCACGGCGATTACTTTGGGATAAGAGATAGCGTTTGACTCGGACAATATAGTTTTCCTGTCATTGCCCTCAGTGTTGACACTGTTGATGCTGGCCGGGAACTGAGTGCTGAAGTAGATGATCTTCTTCTCAATGTCAATGGTGACAGCTTCAGGTCGTTCAATGGTGTCGACTAAGATAATGGGGTTAGTGCCGTCCATGTTGGCTTTACCAATCTTTGCTGGAACTCCGAAGCCTCCCTCGTCGGACCAGTACATTTTTCTGAAAATAAAGTATAATATGAACATTAATACGACTTGGACGACATTTGAAGACATGGTGTAAAATTTTTCAATATTACATATTCACTTTGCAATGGTGATAAAAAAAATGCGACTCACCCTTCAGTAGGATCCAAACAGATTCCTTTCGGTTTGGCAACAGAGGCCTTGCTGCCATCATTAGCCATCACGATAGACCGGTACTTCACTTTGCCGTCCACTCTCACGAGTTCGATGTTACTGGCAACCCTGTTGGCCATGTACAAGTTCCTGCCGAGCCAGTCGAAGGCAATAGATGAAGGTGCTCCGACAATGCCGGTATCGGATCCGAAGAACTCAACCTTATTCCCACCACCGTAAGGCATACTGTAGATTGTGCAGTTTTCGTCATCATCGCTGTCACCAGTAATGGATTGCAGCCAGTATAGCATGTGGCCTTGACGATCGTAGTCCAGTTGTACTCCACCTGAGAATAAAAATAATATGTAAAAAATATAATATTTGTTAAGGTAACAACAAGTCGAAAGTCTAGTCGAGATCTTACCTTGAATGCCAACGATGGGAGCGAGTTGTCCCGCACGGCCGGATCCGTCCATCGATAAGTCGATGACTTGACTTCCCTTCAGTACCATCAGGTATGCGGACTCCTCTGCAACACAAATTAATATTAAGCCCCATGTCTCCACAAACATATTAAACAATAAACATTATTATCATTTAAAAAGTAAACAGTAGTACCTTCCACACATTTGCCATCAGGTAGCAGCTTGAATCCAGGCTTGCACATGCAAGTAAATGCAACAGCCTTGTTTGGACTGAGGAGACATAGATGTTGACAGGAATCCTTCTTGCAGGGTGAAGTGTACAGCGGCTGTAGGGACGGGTGGTGCACGTGGATAGACAGAGGCTGCGATATCAAGTGAGACACCACTGTCTGGTTCGTTCCCTTGAATTTATGAGCGGACAGTACTCTGTTCAGTTGACGATCGGTCCAGTACAAAGTGTCTTCGAAAAGTGTGAGTGAGTGAGGGTGTAAGAGGTAGTGACTGCCAGCCAGGACCTGTTGTCTTCCTGTACCGTTGTAATAACAGAAGTCGATGAAATCCAATTTCGAGTCAGCGAAGTATACTCTTTGTGTAGCCGTGTCTAGTGTTAGACCATTGGGCCAGTAGATTTTCGTCGTAATAATAGCTGATCTCTGTGTACCGTCCATTCCAACTCTTTCGATACGAGGGTTCTCTCCCCAGTCTGTCCAGAACAGCCACCTGGCATTTGGTGCTGGATCTAGGCACATTCCTCTAGGCTGTGTGATGTTGCCACTCAACAATGCTGTCCTCGCTGAACCGTCTTCCTTGGCTACCTCAATAGTGTTCAGTTTGCTGTCTAGCCAGTAAATGTTTCCTCCGACCCAGTCATACGCGAGTCCCTCGACGAGGTCGAGTCCTGTGGATATGATGACCTGCGGCTCACTGCCGCGGTCTAGCCGGGAGATCTTCTTGAGTTTCATGTCCGACCAGAATATAGTTCCTGTGTGCATGTTAGAAGCGGTTGCGACTACGTTTTCAACGTTAATTGGGACCCTTTCGAGGCCTTGTTCGTTAAGATCTGCCACTAAGATGGAATGTCTATTAGAAATAATAAGGAAGGCGCTGGAATGGTTGTTAGCCTTGCATGTGTGGTTGTTTATGGTCAAGATATAGCCGTCCATACAGGAGCACACGTAGGAACCCTTCGTGTTGGTGCAGGTCTGGGAACAGAGACCAGGCGGGTCACATTCGTTGATATCCTTGCAGTTGGAGCCATCCACGTCCAATTCCTCCCCAGGAGGACAAAGACACAGCGGTCCATTAGGAGTCTGTTTGCATCCGTTGGAACAGAGTCCGTCTTGATGTTCACATTCAGCAAAATCACAGCTTGCACCTGTAATATAACAATGATTCAATGATCAACTGTACATACATACGTACATAAAAAAGAAAGCGTTTGCTTTTATAAATATGTGTGTTACCTTCGTCAGCTCCATTCGGACAGTCGAACTTCGAGTCGCAAACTTGAGTGATGTTGACACAGCGGCCGGTGACGCCGGGACATTGCCATTGGTCAGCTGGGCACCTGGAAAACGAGAGACACATTAGAGGTAGTATCATGAGCAGAGGGAGAGAAGTCAGCAGTAGGTAGCAGTACAGGTCATACCTGAAGGCGGGCGGTTTGCAGGCATGCTCGAGTCCCTCGTCGGAGTTGTCTCCGCAGTCGTCGCGGCCGTCGCAGACGTACGCCTTGAACACGCAGCGGCCGTTGTGGCAGCGGAAGTAGTTGTGTGCGCACGACACCGCGCCGCAGCTCGCCGGCTCGTCTGACAGGTCCTCGCAGTCAGGCGTACCTGAAGAAGGAAAAGTAATGTCACATACATATTAGATTTATTATAATGCACAAGCGTATGTGCAGACACAGGTGCACTATCTCTGCTTTAAAAGTACCCCTCTCCTTTGAATCCCTGCAGTACTTACCGTCACAGTACCAGGTGGTGGGGATGCAGATGCCGGAGGAGCGGCATTGGAACTGCTTATCGGGCTGGCACTGGTGCGGCGCCAGGGACGGACAGCCCGCCTCGTCGCTGCCATCATTACAGTCCGGGATGCCGTCGCATTTGTACGCTTCCTGAGGACACAATATTAGGGAAAAATTGTAGTTTATGTTCAAGAGCTTATAAATAACGTCCATGTCTGTATACTAGCTGTTTCTGGCTGTTTCATTTGCCTCATAAGGAAAACGGATAAAAAGGAGCTACATGTTCTTCTAATTGAAAAACTGTACTTTTTGCATGATAGAGTGAGTAGCAAACTTTTATATATCCCTCATGATTTTAATAATGGAAC
>JAKRBP010000321.1:24580-39304 GCA_022398575.1 Heliothis subflexa | reverse complement strand
AAAAAAAAAAACAAATTCACAGAAACTGTCTACAAAAATACAAGCAAAATTAAATAACATTACAAAATTAAAAGGCGCTCCGAAAAGAGCCGAAAACTGGGAAATTCGTTTCCAAAATGGCTGCAGGGGGTGGTGCGAGCGAGAGGGCAGATGGGGGGAAAGGGACGATACGATATGCCGGTCACGTCGCGGGCAAGGCGCGCGCGTGCTCTTCATTCTAATGCCTGAACACACACACACCACCAAACACGCACACATAGCCAAAAAAACGTCGAAACATCTTCACATACGCCTGTCCATACACACACGCGTCTGTGTGTAACATAAAATACATAAACTTCCTGGTAAATAAGAGTAGATACAACTTTCTTATAAGTAAAGCTCGCGTTAGACGTTTCGGCTGCTATATTAAATTCTGTCTTTTTCTCCTTGCCTCTGAAGGCTGATGGCAATGGGAAATCATATTTCCTTTTTGCACGCACTTTTTTATTCATTTACGCTTGCCTAGTAACTTGGGTTTTATACGATTTTGTTAAACCTTCTAACAATTTGCACGCCCTGGGCTTCATGAAATATCATAGGATTGCGTTATTTTTGCTAAATTCCGAATAACTTTATTGATTTCAGTAGATTCATCTTGAATACCGTTTGTACTTTCAATAGTATCCTTCTCCATATTTCTTTTACCTAGAACATCCCCTACACACTTTTCATGATTGCAAATAAAGTCATTAGCATTCTCCATGCTATCACTAATCACTTCATTAAACTCAGTAAACCTAACCACCATTACCACAAACCAAACCAAAAACCATCACTCTCCAAAAATCCCCCCACCTTCATTTCAGCAACATTTCCTCCATAAAATTCCACGGACGAAAAATTTGTGTCCCATCAATCGGCAAATCAGTAAACACCATAAAATGCTTACCATTATTCCGAGAACCGACCACCATAACGTCACCATTGTCTTAAACTATTTACATGCAAGTCCTGAGTGCGGATACACGCCACCTGAATGTGTAATAAGGTCCCACAATTATATTTGATAAATTTATTTAAAGATGCATTTGAATAACCCGTGAAAGGGTCATCGTGAAAGTTTTGTTGGCATCGTCCAGATTTTGGATGGTTCTTTATTGTTTTTTGTGTTTTTGATTAGATGATGTTATGTTGGAATTTGTTCAGTTTCTTTACTTTGGTCTTGTATATCATCTTCACGATCGTTTAGATTAATCTGCTTATCTGCTTGATTTTTTTTCTGTTAATTTAAGAATCCTACATTATGGTGTACAAAATATTTCTTTTTTCCACCTTATGTATAATTTCCTAGATTATCTTCTGTTTATGCAAGTCCTTTTCTAATAAATCATAATCAAAACCATTCTCAGACAGTATGATTCCATTCCGACTATTTACTCCTATCTTTACTCACGGCAAACCCAGCCCAGACAAGGCCCCCCAAAGGGCTATAAACTCAAACGATAAGAGAGACCTTATCACCAACTTTACAGCCTTTTGTCATCACACACGTCAGCTGTATCTTCATCTCATACAATCGCATATAAGTCCCGTTTACCATCACTCCCTTCAATCCCAGTATAAACATAGTCTCGTTAGCCACTTCCATGAAAGCCACCTGCTAAGCGATGCAAGATAACTCTTTCATTCATAACGATACTCAGTACGTGACAGGCCACCATTCAGCCTGCTTCCTTGGGTTATGAAGACAGGTTTTTTATTAGCTAATAATTGTAAACGTGTAGAATTTGAGCTTGAATGAAAAACTGCCTACGAAGGTGATTCTTGGAATATGAATGACTTTTTGCTTGGAAGAAAAACTACAATAGATATTTCAGTATTCAATATAAGGAAAATATTGACCATCTCATTTTAGTTTTTGAATAAAATATTTTCACGAAACTCTTAATCCAATCCTCAATTTCATCTATCAGGTAGAGATGACGGGTAGCAGTATATTCGACTACGTGCACCAAGCTGACCATGCTGAGATAGCTGAACAGCTGGGACTGTCCCTCACTGGTAGACCTGGTCAGGCTGGACTCAACAGTCCTGCGTCAGGCAGTGAGGAGGGTAGCCAGCATGGAACTAATAATCCCGATGGTAAGTTCATCTTTTCATTCAACGATCAATTTCAAAACATTCAATTTGCATCATATTTGCTGTGTGTTTTTTCTGTCTTAACTTATGTTTTATCAACGCATAGGTAATTACATTTTGAATGTGTATTGAGTACTATAAATTGCAATACTGCCTTAAATATTTTTTTCTACCATTTCCCTAATTGTCTATCAGTTGGATGTTCCACTTTACATTACTTGTAATACCGTTTAACATCATTTCATTCGAATCGATGTGGTAAAAACTCTTCAAAAAACCAACTGAAAACAGTAAAGCGGAGACTTTTTACCGTTTTTCATTCTAAGCAGGTGTCACATAGAAAACGAGAAGCAACAAGAATTATCGAATCGTCTTTCCGAATAAAAAAATCGGTTCGGAATTCAATTAAAGTCGACTTATTTTAGAGGCCGTTGCTCCATCGACAATCGGCGACAATACCGATCTAAAAATTTCACCTGGTATATCGAATCGCCCATTGCTGGCTCTAATAAGTTGTGGATCAAATTGAAATTAGATTATGGAGCGTTCACGCCGTGTTCGGACCTTATGAAACGGTCAATGGGGTGTCAGCACAAACCTTTATACCGTAAATTATTATTTAATTTCCAATGCTATGGGAATGTGGTAGGCTGATGACAACTGCGCATCAAATCGAAGGCGCCGATGATGACTGTCCCATTAAATCAGTCATCTGTTTAATTTTTAAGAGATATGGGTGCCGACTTCAATTAAACGCGGAGATAGGCAAAAAAATCATTCGTATAATAATTTTCTCCATCAATGCTACTCGGTCGAACGGATCTGTAGTTTTTACAACTTGTGGCTTTGGTTGTAGTGATGAAAAACTTGCTTTAAATGCAAGCAATTCCGATTCGATATTTGCTTTTGATTGTTTTGTGTAATATTTTGAATTCCATAAATGAAATGAAGTGGAACGAAATAAGCTATTGGTAAGCCCTTGCCAGAATGTATGAAGGGAATAAATTAATCAATCGACGTTTTTACTGTAACTCCATTAAGTTATAGAAATAGCTTCATTTGGATTGAACATGTAGGTAATACTCAGAACGTAAGCTAACCATCTAACCATTGATACATTGATTAACTATTGGAAACGAAAACGATCATTTAGGGTAATTTTTTTCTGAAGCTTTTTCTCCGAAATAACTAACGGTTAACAGTCCCAAATTTTCGCCACCACAAAATTACGACATAAGCCCAAAAAAAACTTAACACATTACAGATTTTTTTGGAAATCTCCCACCAATTTCACACGTAACATCGAAGGGCTAGAATCGATTTCAATTTACACTGCGATGCTAAAGAACTCGATAAAAAATCAATCAGGATCGAGATGGTTTGACAGTGGGCCATTGTGTGGTGACGGGCGTGGTGAAACGAGACACAGAACAGGTCCATGGTGAAATCGCCACATTGTCACCGTGATGACCATGGAGTGATGTTGTCTGAAGCGAGGAACCAGTGGCTCTAAAAGTTGAACATCGGAAGGGACTGTAAACACCATAGAAGGAATTTTATGCGAATAAAGTTCAACATAATAAAGTCACACTTGAATTGGTAAATCTTCTAGATAGGTATCGCTACAGAAAAAAAAAGTAGCTAATATCTTACAAGTCAGCACTAATGACTAGATATTTCAAAAGTAAAGGAAATATTGCATCCCTTGAATTTCACGATACTGAGCAATGTTCAAAATATGTGATAATACTTGGTGGAATGTACTTAAATCATTTAACATTATAAACCTTTGGCACGACATTCGATGCCAATTCTGTAATTTGCGGTTTATTGTATCTATTTTGAACATACAAAGAAAGACGTACAACTTATATAAGTGTATTCTTTCATGCAGATATTTTAGTTTATGTTTTAAAGGCCTTGCATAACACAATCCTAAAAACAAAATGGTACCAGCTGTCTAGAACAATACAAATTCAAACAGCAGAAAATGTTAGAATTCAGAATCTAGAAATGGTTGCATAAAGCATGAATATTAAAGAAGTAATAGAAATGTTGTGCCCGTTTAGATCGTATCAAGTCGTAAACGTTTAGCGGAGCGCGCCTCTCCCACATACCAGTATCTTGGGATATTGCCATAATCTGCCGCTTAGCTGTATCGTAGGTGGAAGTGACGTCACAACTCCTGATGTTATCCTTTTGGGAAGAGACGATAAGAGTTTATTGTCAGATGATGTCTTAACGTTTGATGAAACTGTATAATTTTAGCAAAACAACTTGTAAAGAAACTCATAAATGTCAGTAACAAAAATCAGGACAGGTTACAAGAGCTAATAGAAATTATGAAAAAAAAATATAAAAGATAAAAATATAACAATACAGAAAGCAGAATACGATACCCATTACGTCAAAAATCTTATTAAACTCGAAAAAAATAACGCTAACGTTTTTGTAACACTTAACAAAAGCCTGATATATCAAGGTTACACAAATATTTGTCCGCTGAGTCAATCTGGTTAAGTATTACAGCAACGTGATACAAATCGACATACCTACCTTTTGTCCGATATAATGGTCATTGTGCCTATTGCCAAAGATTAAACTTGCAACAGAACTAGCGTGCTTGAAGAATTTTAAGTTGTTGACAGGTGTGTTTTGAAATAGTAGGAGGAAATTGATATGTTTTGATACATTTTCTGAGTCACCTGGTATTTTTACAAATAGATCGTCCTTCGCTAGTTCTTCTATCAACTGTTTGATTCATGATTTATCATTAAGAGATATGACTGATTCTTCAGTACGTTGGTCACAAATCAAGACACAACTAAATTGTGTCTTGATTCTCCGGAATAATTTAAGAGTTTAGTATTAAGGGTAGGTTAGGCAGTGAAAATGAGTACGCTGGAAAATAAAAGGGCTTTCTGTCATAATGATTAATCTTCAACCGATGACATTCTAAAGAAAAACCTGTGATGATGGGATATCAATAAAACCGCAAAGATTAGTTCATCCCAATAATAAAAGAATGATGAGTCAAGAACTTTTTGCACTAGATTGACCCGAGGAAATAAAGGAACTGACGTATCGATCTATGACTAAAAGTTGCAAAAAATACATTCTGAAATTGGACTAAGAAAAAACCTTACAAAAAACTAGTGTCGCTCTCTTCGTGGAAATGATGCAATAGATAGATGCTGCATGGAAAATTCTCTTCTCCTGCTTTCAGAGATTTTGAATGAAGATTAAATATTGTGTTAATTAAGATACTTACAAAATCACCTATGTGTACAATTTGACTTATTATTCATATATCATTAAATGTAACAGCACCCACAACGTTAAAAATTGTTGATGCTTTAACCTGTTCCCAAGTTAAACTTTTAGAACCACCGTCAAATAACTTACTGGCTGGTCCAGTAAAATCAATTACAGCGTAGTGTCGACCGACCCTGGTCCCAGACGCAGCAATCTTATAATTAGCTCCACGTCCACCCAATCAATCAACTCCTGCATTGATTGATTCATTTTTAAACGAAAATTTGATTCTATTTGTGTTAAAATTTCGTCCATTTCTCGGATCTTTATTCAGTTTTTTAGGCCAAGATATGTGTTTATTAGGAAACTATTTAAATTGAATTGCATTTAATTTTCGTTGAAAATAAGTTTTTGTTAAAAATGGTTCTTGGAAGCAAGACTTTTGAATGGTAACAAGACAAGATACTGTGACAAACATTTTATGAAAAAGATGCAATAATGAGAATCTATTTTTAGTTTGATGCCTTTTTCCTTTAACAGTGTTAACAGTCCTAGAAATAAATAAAATTAAACAGTGCCTAATATAACTAGACTATGTATATGGTAGAAATGATACGAAAAAGGCAAATAATTCATGCTCTTTCTTTGTCAACAGTATCAGCACAAATGAGCCTAGCAGCGAGCGGGTCGCTATACCGGGGGATGGACCGAGCTTTCTGCATCAGAATGAAGAGTACGCTGACCAAAAGGGGATGCCACTTTAAGTCCTCAGGATATAGGGTAAGGAAACTATTCACTTTAGTGAGTAAAGCGAAGATATTGTAGACTATGATAACATACTAACAGGTCTTGACAACATTTGAATAAAAGTAAAAAAAAATCGAATTCTACTTTATCTTCACTTTACGCTAGTAACAACGAATACATAAAATATTAATTAAGTTAATTTTTGCAAATCTCGAAACTTAATTATAAATAACACTAAAGACTAAATAGTGTGTAAACCAAGAAGACTATGAAAGTTTGTGGACATTTTTCTTATCTAGTATTTATAGAGAGAAATAAATGGAAGCTGAATTTTCATTTTCGATCTAGGTTGGAAGAAGCAAGGAGGGTGAACCAACGAGGTCCGAGGGTGGTAACTGGCGGGTGGGTATCTTGTAGAAAGAGATTTTTGACAAATTATTACGTGGAGTATGATTTGTGTGATAAAATGCTTTTTATGTCAGTGTTAACGTTCCCTTACTAGAAACGGAAAAATTATCGATTTATACACACCCTTCGACATTGTAAATCAACCTATTCCTCCACGTATATTCAAGAAAGTGACTTCTCATGACTCCATATCTTCATAGCGAGTAACAAATGGATTCGAACGACCTCTTTATCCGTCTTAGATCACAAATATTATTGGTTAGAATTATTGTTAGCTTGGGGTGCCTCAAGGCAGCATTATACGGCCCCATAATTTTTGCCTTAACTCGGTGCTAGGTCATAAAACGTGATTATATCAGAAGCGACTTGCGAATACCGCAATAGCTGAGCGAAATTGCCGGTAGATTGTTTTCGGGGTGTAAATTCCTCTTTTATTTTATAAGCAATTTCTTGGTCACTTGCCTTTTATACACTACCAGTCATTAATTTATTTATTGCCTGTCAATTGTTCTTTTATTTGTATTTTAAAGGGTTGTAATGCAAGTAAAAGTAATAGCTATAATTCGCTTTATCTCTATCTTAATGGGTACTATAACTCAGTTTTAGAATCAGTAAAGCAATTAATACTGAACGGTTTCCAGTGTTCCGCCGAAGGCAACGGTTTTATTGGGAAAATTGCAAATTAGTCGATCCTCCTTACATTTGATCTTCGTTTTCGATTACCTGGTAATATGTATTATACGTGCCTTAGAAACATTACGGTGTGTAACAAATAGCTTTTCAGTTTCTCGTTATGTTTGAAAGTTTAATGTTCTTACATGAGAGACACGTTCCGCATTTTCTATTTTACGAAAACGAAGTAAATGTGAAAGTTTTAATGATGTTTTTTATTATGTTTTTGTTGTGTTTGGTTTTTTGCTGTCATGTTTTCTTGTTAACAATGTTCTAATGTTATTAGTGTATGATGGAAATAAGGTTTCATTGCAGTTTCAGTTGTTTTATTGGAATCGTTTCAGATAGGCATGACATCATTGATGAAGAATTTAATTAAGTTATCTTTTTCTTTATGCACTATTTCAATGGTTTTCTCTTTCTTTCCAGGTGGTTCTGATGCTATGCCGTCTTCGACCGCAGTATTCGTTTTCCCATAGTCGGAAATCTCCGACGGTGCTTCTGGGTATGGTGGCTCTAGCCATAGCATTGCCGCCGCCGTCTGTCCATGAGATCAGACTGGAGTCTGACATGTTCGTCACGAGAATTAACTTTGACTTCCGAATAGCACATTGCGAGCCCAGGTAAGGAACCATGATTTCATTCATAGAGTTATTAATTCTACTGTCGTGTTAAAGAATCTTTCTAGCCAAATTTCTTATCAAATGCAATAATTCTTTTCACGATGTCTTCAGAATGTCATTTTTTATGATGTAGTTAATGACATGCTGTATATTTTTATTTCAGCCGGGTATCAGAACTGCTAGGCTACACAGCTGAAGAATTAACGGGGAAGAATCTATATGCTCTCTGCCACGGAGAAGATGCCAACAAACTTAGGAAATGTCACGTAGATTGTAAGTAATTTATCATAATTTGCAAGTTTCATATCTTCATCTAACTTCCTTGTAGTGTCATTATTTTCTATTGTTTGATCAGATATGAGATTATTGTTCTAGTCGTTAAGCTTCACAGCATCTTTATGTTTATTGTCATGTGAATCTTCTTTAATATGAGCAGTTTTATTAATAACATTTGATACAGTCGTATATTCTAGAATACCATTTTCACTATTCTCATTAACAGTCTCCATATTAACTTTACGACCACCTTTTATTAATTACACCTTTCAACATTTCTTCCTATCAATATATCAATCTAGTTGGGCAACATTAATTGTCGCCTCTATTTCTAATTAGCCTTGCGAGTATCATCAATTGTCTATAAGCAATGCGATGTCCACCCATGACCCAATATATGTGGTGAAATCCTTCGTAGGTTAATGTCGTAACTACCGATTTGTATTCAGTTTGTGGTCTATAGAAATCCATGTCAAGTAGACAGGCAACCCAAGGTGCAAAGCGTTACGAGGAAAATTTATGAGTCCGCTGCTTGTGGGAACAGTTCTTTTAGTGATTTTCGATGTTACACTTTGATAGATCTTGTTTTGCGATTTGTAATGCGGAGTTGGCAAAATGGTTAACTTTTCTCTTCTAGTAATTTTTCAACGCACATCGTTCTTGTACTGAACTCAATTGTTATTGATGATGATCAAGAAGATCTTCATTATGTGGTACTTAACATTGGTAATCTTCGAGATCAGAATTTCTTCTCATTTTACTTTTCTGATTTCGTTCTCATATTTTATGCTCATCATGGTATGCACAGGATCGTGTACGAAATTCCTATTCAAATAATGTAATCTCATATATGGCAGTATTACTTTCCTGCACATCCGTCAGTGGAATACAATTTAGGCCTAGCGCCACGCCGGCCCGTCTCTACTCAAGTTGTGATTTGAATAATAATTTTTATACCACCATTTCGGTTTCCTCTCCCTTTACGTAGACGTGGGAAATGTCATGTCTTAATGTCCTACGAGATGGCTTTTTCTGTTTTATGTTTATTCCTACCTGAATTATTATGTGATTCATAGTTTTTGTTGTTCTCAACTTCCTCGGTTTTATAAGTTTTTCTTGCAGCTTTTAAAGTATCAATTTCCTTATTGAATTTTATTGCTTCATAATGCTCATTAGTATTGTGTGCATGTCCTGTATTTCTTTATTTCAACGACGCTGGGTCTATGACATCCGTAGTATGGACTTCATGTTGTAATGCTTTAACGTTGTATCGAGCACCTATGTAAATTGACCGATGAGGAAAATTCGTGACGACCTCAATGTATCTTATTCATCTGGACTCAATGCGATCTAATGTGATTGCTCCACCACAAAAATACACGGCTTCAAGAACAAAGATGACATGAATGGAAGGACTCATAATCCTGACGTAATCATTCAACCAATCATCGTACATAACAAGATGGCTGACATTTTGAATGCCAATCACGGTGAAGCGTTAACGTCATGCGGTTCTAGCACCTTACCATTTGATAGCTTTACGAGACCATCAATTTGAATTTAAAATGTACATCTATGTAGATGCCGGTCAAATGTGGACATTCCTGGTCTGGAATAACAATTGTACATATTAGCATAAAAGTCCGGGTGTTTGTTAGAAAGCGGGTAATTTGGTTACAACTGTATACGCGGTTTGGTTACGAGATGACTTTATTGACGATCGCAAAGCGTATGATATTCAAATTTTGTGCATACGTCCAATAAAATTAAATGATTATGTTTGGGACTTCCGACAACTATGACACTTTGGTATTTACTTCGTGCTTGCTGCCTGAAAAACAAGTTGATTTATTATTTATTGTCTCCGATTAAAGATAATGGCAGTCAGTTTGGTTAAAGACGTCGTCAACAGCTAATAATAGAACAAATTGCTTTTGTTTTATCAAACCTTTAGGTTTTATTCCATCAGTTAAGTTGTTGATGTTTCATGGAATGAATGTGTTGTCTAAGGCATTTCTTCTAAAATGTTATTATTCGTCTTTTTATCAATCAATCTTTAAATCCCGTAGATTATTCATTATTATTTTTATGGTCAACGTAACCTGTGTTATCAGCGGTCATTCTGCTATACCTACATTTCTATCAAGCCATATCTTATTTTCCAAAGCGCATCCAGCGTCTAACCTCTAGATTTAAATCCATCATTTTCATCACATGCTTAATTTTCTGAATCTTTTAAAACCGGATTCCATGGTATTTCGTTATCTCTGTCAGGTTCTTTAAATTACATTTTCCCTATACAATAGGATCAACAATTTAACTGTCCAACTTCAAACAATTCACAAACAATTGTTTCATCAGTTTCACTTATTGGCTCTCCTCCAATATCAAATGCATCATAATTAAAAAATCACTTGCCAATACAATACATCAACAATGCCAAAAACCGTGTTAGTATTAATGACTCACGTCCCACAAACACGTGTTCACTATGTCCTTTGTGTAACAAATCTATTGAATTTAATGACGCTAATACAAATGCGTTTACATTTTTATTTGTTGATTAAGCTATTGTTTAGCGATCATCATCAAGGTCAGATGTATAGGTAGCTACAGGACCATTACATTCCAATGGGTTTTGATTTGATGTGACTAGCGCGGTTACTGTGGTGTAAGACGTCATTCAAGTCTCAACTTCGAATAAAAAAGTTATGGATTTTCCACGTTGGATAGTAGTAGCAAGATTGTGGAAAATTAAGAAGAAATCCACAGATTACAAAATAAACAATTTTTATTCTTAAAACAGAACGAATATTGTCAACAAATATTCACTAAAAAACTAACAATCAATTTCTTTGTTACAGTAATGAATAAGGGCCAAGTCCTGACGCACTACTATAGGATAATGAACAAGCTCGGCGGGTACACCTGGATGCAGACCTGTGCCACCGTCGTCTGCTCCTCTAAGAATGCTGAGGAACAGAACATTATATGCGTCAATTACGTCATCAGGTAATTTAAATATTACATATCTGAATAAATCAGAATTGAGAAACATTCAACTTGAAATTACCAAAAACACATAAAATTCCATTTGAAATTTCCAAAACACAAGACTAATCATGAAACTTGTTCTTTCAGTGGACGAGAATATCCAAACACAGTAATGGACTGCTGTCAACTAGAAGAAAGTGTGCAAGGAGTGAAAAGAGAAGAAACAACGGGAGACCCAGAGAACGGACCACCAGACACCGACAACTCAGGAGCGCCGCCCCCGCCACCACGTCACCAGGCGGAAAGAACCGAACCACCAACGAACACTGACTCGGCTTCCTCTGCTCCCGTACCAACTTCAGACGTCACACATCTGACTAGGCTTAGTGATGCACAACCTCTACCTCTACACACAAGCACTGAAAGAACTTCACCAATGCCAGCCAGAAGACTGAAGAAACGAAAACACACAACTGACTGCGAAGATGAAGCAGAACGAGAGGAAGAAAGACGAAAGACTTCATCTAACCCTGGCGCTGCAATATCGCCTGCAGAACGGGACATCTCTAAAACTAATTTATCGATACCCGAAGGTGCTTCTGACGCAACGTCAGTGAGAGACCTAGAAAATGCTATGTCTAAACACCTACCGTCAGTAGCGTTAGATGGAAAGGAAATCTCTCACAGACCGACAGACTTCTCCACAGATGCACTCTTGAAACAACAGCAACAGAAATCGACGATACAATGGATAGGGACGCAGAATCATCACCTAAATCCCTTGAACAGGCAGATTCCTTCGAACCACACTTCCACGCCAGCGTCAGCTTTGTTAAGACAACTCTACGCAAACAGAGAAAGTGTGATCCGCAGCAACTTTTTGGGTGACGGTAGAACTGGTGGGTACTACTCCGGTGATGGACAATCCGGGCCCTTACCCACTCCACCAGGCAGCGAGGGCTCTGGATATGGGGAGCAATTAGGACATAAGGGTACAGATATAGGTTCTTTAGCTTATGGAGGATACGCGGACTATCATTCAGCTATGACGCCGCCGGGTTCGGTATCTCCAAGAGACAAGCAGCAATACGCTTTGCCGTACGACAATAGTGCTTATTCAGAAGCTTTAAGGCACTCTTATTTAGGCGAAGCTCCTCTTCCGTTGAAGCCTCAAGCGTACTCAGCGGTTCCTGGAGCTTTAGATTACGCTTCATCGCTAGACCAGTCGCAGTTCTTCCATCCACCTTCATCGTTCCACCTGTATCACCCTCAGGCGCACTCTGCGCATGCGTCACACCCGCACCAGCCCGTAGACAAATCCGCGCCACCGAACACGAACTGGTACTCGGCGGGTTCATAGCCGAATCTTCGGTAATCTTCGTTTTTGTTCGCTAGCTTGTGTTACAGCATTCGTTGTTAAGTTTTTCACATTTTGTTGTTTCGGGGCTCAATTAGAATTAACGGGGTAACCCCCGATGCATTATCGGAAACGTATACGGTTAACAAAAGACTTCCAAAACTAAAATACTCAAACGACAGTTGGCGTTCTCTATTTTTTTGGAGTTGAATGTTTTTGAATACTCTTATGGGATGTGCCAAAAATTGTGCTTCAGGCACTGACCTTGCATTTATATCAATCACATACTCACACATACTATCAAAAAAATCGTTTTGATAACTCATCAACGCTATCGACATAATTAATATCGATATTACCCATACCTTCTAGTTTTGTTCTAATGTCGATTGAAATTCATCAAACGAATAGTTCAATTTATCGACAGTTCGAATAAATATCGACATCGATAAAGTACATAAGCTGAAAAGTTACTCGAATCTACATATAAACAAAATTGAATAGATTTTTATTTAGGTAATAACCCAGTGAAATCATGAGCTATATCAATAGCTTCTTGCATATCATTTAAAGTTAAGCTTTTTGTAAATTATTGTACAATAGTTTATCGACATGACTGTATTTAGGCGATAATATAATCATTTAACATTGTAAATTGTAGAATTTAAATATTGTATATTATTTTTATTAATCAGTATAAGATTCCATTGTACATAATTACTTGTCATTACACTTCTAGTTATTAAATCGGATTTAAAGTATCGATAAAAATAATTGTCGATTGTGACATTTGATATTTTGACAGCTGATATCGATATCGCCATTTATAATTTAAATCACTTGTCATACATACGTAAATAATTCTTGAAATTTTCAATAAAAAAAATATTATCATCTCATTATTGTCATTCAAATGATCATGACAATTAATTTATTGTAGTCGAAATACTCAGAACATTCCCGATTTCTTTTTAATTTTATTCAAGCCAAATACAATTTATTATTTTTATATAGAAAATTGTAATTTTTATATTAATTCGATTAGGTGTTATTACAATTAATAATAATTGGTAATATTTATGCTATTTTTAACTGTGCAATACGAGTGGGAAAAGTTGTTTATTTCAATTTTTATAAGGCTTCGTTAATGTATCGTAATATAAGGTAATAATTATTAAAATTGTAATAAAGTTGTAATTATTATAATAAAATTGGTATAGGCTTGTCATGCAATTATTCTGTTATGTTTTTTTTATATTTCTTCAGGAAATTCAAAACTTCAAACATCATGTATTTTGTTCTTTGAATCATGAATGAAAAAAGAAGTTTATTTGTCCGAATAAATGATTAAGAATTTTCATTAATTTGTTTTAATTTTTTATCAAGGAATCGATCAGCCGGAACCTTTACCTACATCATACAAATGTTGCCTTACCTACTTCGTTTACCTACCTCAGAATACAAATATCGTTCAAATATAATTAATAATAGTCACATTGAGAAAATATTGTAACAAGAGACTTATTCACAAAAACAAATTGTTCATCACATCATCATCAATTACTTAGTAAGTATCTACCTATTAGTACCAGTAATGAGTTTTGCCTTCATAGGGCAATCAGTATGTCACAGTCATCTGGTTGAAGCTGCTGTTTGATTGAACAACTAGCTCATTTATTAAATTACTATCTACGTTTTATTGAAGCACAGGACAACACGTCAAGTCGTTGAATTTAACGTTCAACGTCTACACTGACATGACTTCATTGACGGCATGTTGTTGCCCAATGTCTCACTCACTAGATGGCGTTGATTTCCAGATTCTCAGTTTTTTTCGATTTCCGTGTAAATCGATCATTATTAAGTCATAGTAACATTTGGGTGTCTCGGGCGTTACACATAAATGAACTAGTTCATTTAATTGCCCTTAAATCCACACAATTTGAACTAAATCTCAATCACCTGACTGATTTTATGTCTGCTCTCTTGAAAGAGCTATCTTTTAATCAGCTTTCTAGTTGGACGTTGAGTCAAGCTTTTTCAATAAACATTCAGCTTGTAGATTCAATTAAATTTAATCATTTAATAAATGCGCTAGTCGTTCAATCAAACAACCACTTCAACCAAATGACTGCGACAAATACACAACGTGGTTGACGACTGTCCACCTAATTGGGAGATGCAGCTAGAAAATATAGATGGGCAATAAGCGACGTAAAGTTTACTACCCCTGGTAATTTGCATTTATCTATACTTATAATGAATCTGCAG
>JAKRBP010000295.1:52590-66224 GCA_022398575.1 Heliothis subflexa | reverse complement strand
CGTTGTTACATATTAACACTGTGCGCACGCCGGGTTAAGTGTAAACAAGACAGAAGAATAAAAAAAATAAAATCAGCCGTTTAATATTGCGTGTTAAAGATATACTTGCCTAGGAACAAAATGTTTATAGTTATCTTTATCAGATCTTTATCTTTCGCAAGTTTGTGAAATAGGTTAGTGGGCTAGGCTAGGCTAGTTATTTGCAATTATTGTGCGTTAAGGAAATCTCGATTGTAATTTATATTAAAAGCAAAATAAATATTGTCTTAATTTTGTTTTGTAGTAAGTACCTACTTTATATATTCTCTAAAGAAAAATATATAGAATTTTGTAAATACCTACTTATACAAATCATCATTCTATGTATATTATGTTTTAAGTATGTACCTCGGTAAAATTTAAAGAATACACCCATTTAAAAAAAAAGAAAAGAATCAGTCGATTAAATATTGATAGTTGCTTTCAAATTAAATAAAAAAAGTAACAGCAGTGCCAATCAGGAAGAAGATTAACAACAGTTGTTTACAATATCAACTTCTATAAAAATATCTCAATCAGTCCAAGAATCAAGGTTGATTCATAAAAGAAACGCCCGGCTGGCTTACATAATTCTGCCCACACTAATTAACCACGTACCGACCTAGAATGGCACCACATTACAATCTTTCTTACTTGATCCGCACCGATCCTAGATTGTTGCTCTCTTAATGGCTTTTATGACAGTCATGTTGCTGTAAACGGACGAATAAAACGACATAATTGTAACTCAATATGTACTTATAAATAATTAGTATCTAGTACGATTTACAAAAGTAATGGCATATCTGAGTAACGAGTACGGTTTTTTTAAACTTATTAGGGAATCGATTTGATCGATCTATCGATTTGTACTTATGGAATTAAAACGTTAATAAACTCACAATGTTGCACTCGCACAATTTGTAATTGAACAACTTCGAAAGAAAATTAATGTGTTGTTTTATTGCGTTCAGTTTTTTGTAGAGTGGATGTGTAAGACCGAAATGGATTTAGAATGTATGCAAATTGTAATTTAATGAAAGGGTACAAGGACAATAAAAAGTCCGAAAATCACTTGTTTTTGCTACAAACACAAACGCAACAACCACTGATAATTTCGTCAGTTTTTCAACAGTCAAAGTTAAACTTAATGGGGAAAAAAAGCAAGAAGATGATAAAGCGTTGACTACATCGAATAAAAACTTTTTAATAGCAGTTGCAAAGCAATCGCTGAAACAAATTGATATCGTAACAAGGAAAGCGATAGAAAACTTGGATGTCAACAAATTGACCATTCCAATCGAGACTGGCTGTTTACGGCTAATAAACGGTTTACGAAACATTGTTGCAAGCCTAGAAATTGTACAAGACAGCGACTATTGGCCTACTGGAGCGTATGATTGAAAAAAGTTCCAACTTTCGCTGTCTGTTAGGAAATTATTGAAAATTGCGAAAATGTATTTGTCAAATATGCTGATTTATGAGCTACGTGTATCTGTAAAGCATGATTTTATCTTATTGCAGATATTGACCGAATTATTATTGGTTACTACATCGTATTTAGTTGTAGGTGAAACTGTTTATGTTATTGTAGTTTGTTTGTTGAACTTTGGAATGACTTTGCTCTTCAATTTCACGCGAATTTGATGTGTAAATTGAATTGTGTACATCCTTATTCTAAATGTGATGTTTAGGGAAGAACCGATTTTGGTATTTACCCTTTGTGTTAGATGTTTTCCATGAAATAAATGGAAAAATGTTATGCACATTCACATCATAGTGTTAGAAGTTTTCCCGTTTGGTCAGTGATAGTAAATAAATCACTACTTTTTTTTAGCAATGGCTATCGCGTATTTTCCTAAATGTAGTTTTAGACATTTTTAGAATTTAAGTAGTACTTTTTCCTTGTCACGAAAATATTTCTACATGATAGTTTGATTTTCAATGTCCGAAACTTTGGTCTTCTGTTTACATGGAAAAAATATCATTTGAATATTATATGCAAGTAAGAACATATTCAAAAAAGCGTAAACAAAACAAAGACACGAAACATTTTCTTAAACAAATCGATACAAGGGCTTTTTAAGCAATGTGTCATCTGTATCAATATAAAACTATTATATTCTCTTAATGGAAATTTATTTAAATTCCTTAAAAATTAGTGACAACGCTGTAGTTTTCCAAATAATTTAAAATTAATATTGATACTAGAACGTGTGTTTTTCAAGGACTGTTCTGGATTACGATAGTCACATAAGAGAAACATATTAACATTTTCACGAGTACATTATCAAGTAGTGAAACAAATACGGCTTTGTTAATAAACTGAAAATAATTTCCATGTTAGGCCGGCAATGAATGGCTGCGTGATAGATACCTACGCGAAAGTTATGAAACAGCTAATTCCGAAGTTACGCAAGGCGCCGCACAAGTTTACAATGTTGTCTAAACAATGTCCACACGCCGTTCTGTCACCAAACAATCAAAAATAAACTCAACGCAATTGAATACAAATATTAAAACTGTGTCAGTCGAAACAGCATTCACAATCGCTATTAACACTTCATTGTTTCCAACCGATTGATATAATTTCACAATCTATGATCTTTATGAAGTTCAAGTAATAAATAAATCGCGGTGACCAAGACGAGTCGACGTCAGTGGTGTCGTCATCGCGGAGGTCACTCGCATTACGCCTGCTCTTGCAAAAGATCACTCTCATAGAAATGTCATCGTAAGTAATTTTCAATGAAATATTGTTATCCTAAACAATCGCAAAGATGTCGTTAAAATAATTGGACAAATTGAAAGCTGAAATGCTATTTGGTGATCTAAGACAATGTCCGACATAGCTTTGTGAAAGAATTCTAGAATTTTGGTACGAACAACAATAGTTGTCAATAGTGTTCAATAGTTAGAACGACATCTAAGAAGAATTCAAATTATATGCTAATGCTCATTTTAATGCTAATGAAGACATTATGAGAGAATGAATAATTACCTCAAGTTATTGGTAAAACGCATTCGCGTTAGAAAACAAAACAATAAATCGGTGCGGCGAGAATGTGACTAACAATTATCGATGGCGTATCCAGGCTAAATCTCAGCATGCTCCGATGGCTCTCGATTGACACCGTATCGACGCTTTTCGGCCCGCTTGGTCACAATCGCAGATAATCTCGTGAGCTGCATTTACATGCTCGTGAACGGGTTTCTGCTCTATTTACATAACTGAAATGATCGACTAAATTAAATTGTCTGTATCCATTTTAACGCCACTTCTATAAACCGTTGAAGTTCTGCGACAATCTCTGAGACCCTCACTCCACAGCGATCGCTTACGAAATGCTAATATGTATATCAATTAAACGCGCTCTGAGGCATCAAAGTGATATAACGAATGCTGGCATTTGAATAATTTAATAATAAGGAAGAGTTCTAAGTTACGAGTTTGGGAAGTCGTAATAATAATGCCGGTAGTACACGGCTTCAATGACAAACGCATGTACAAAGGTACTTAGCAACAGGCCAGACCCCTTTACAAGCTTCTAACAGGCGCGCAAAGTATGACAGAAAGCGATAGTGATGTAAGTCGATAGTCGTCAAACAGGAAACCGCGGGGCGCGCGTGGCCAGCGATACGCCGCACACGCTTTGTGCTGCTGGCCTTCGACGAAATGTTCGGCCAGCACCGACTGCGCCGCGCACCACATACATTATGTAATGCCGACTCCACAACAAATGCCAGTTCATTCATACCGATACTCGCGTCAGCATTCTAAGCCCCATCGATGCACTCCCCACAGATTCCCACACTCATTGTCACACAACGTCTTGTAACTGTCAAGAAAACAAAACCGAGGAATTCACGTCTGAAATCGATACGCTTATCGGAGATAATTTCCTTTTGCGTTGTAAAAACAAGGAACTATCTAAATTAGTTATTTTAATCAGTGTCGACTTGAGTCAAATGAGATCATTGCCATTACGATAATTTATATGATAAAATGGGTTTGACGTTTTACATTATGCTTTAAATATTTTGATGGTTTCATTCACCACCCGAGTATTTTATAATCATCTGAGTTTTTTAACATAGTTGTGTTTAGGCGTATGATAATTCAGTTGATATTTTGGCGATCGGCTAAAGTTTAGCTTGATGAGTGTGACGTCTGTCTGTGGGTGTGATTTGGAATGTCAGTGGTCTGTATACTAATCAATAATCAAACATAACATTACCGTCGCTGGCAACTGACAAACGTATTTATTTATAAATGCCATCGTACCCTTGTACGAGAGAGTCTTGGGCCGAAAGCGCAAATCAGTTTTACCTTCGATGATGCTAAAATAGCTACGCGGTTACACTCTCACCTTGCGTTTGATTGACGATCGATCCCTTGTGCCAGATACTTGTTAACTGTTACTGCAAACAACTCTAATGTACATGCACACTTATTACAAATGTATCGTCGTTTCGGAATGCGATTGCGAAACTTTGACACCGTCGGCTCAGATGAAGATTTTCTCTGTTCCTGAGGTGCTGGCTTCGCGACGGTGATCGGTACATCGCCTCTGGCGTATTTCTACATTTTCGCAACTGTTTTGGTTCGGAAACAAATCGAGTTCGTGTTCGACATTTTGCGATCACTGTGGCAGTTAGATGACTATTTATAAAGAACGTGTCTAAGAAAAGGTCGGATTTGATTGTCGGCAGTCATTTGAATATCTCTGGTGTTATTACAGCAAATTATGATGAATTAAATCTATATAGAGGCGTTCTCACGCCGCGAAATTAGTTGACCTTCGCAACTGTGGGGGCTTTGTAACAAACTGAACATAAGTTTATATGAATACAACTATTATTAATTCGATACTTGTCTGAAAGTTATATTCAATTGTTTGAAGTGTTTGCGTTTGATCTTCAAAATTCACAAGTGAATTATATTTGAAAGCAAGCAGCTAACGAAACATAAAGACGTCTTTGTTTGATTAATATCTATTAGCACCAATCTCTTCCGTTTACTCGACTGTTCTCTACAAACGGTCCGAGGTAAACCAGACTCGTCCAAGGTCCGTTTTGAAATAGGATGGCACTTGACCTTCAGGATGAAAGTCAACACTATTGCGCAACGTATCGGCGCGCGCTCAGAACTCTATGCTAATAACCGAGCACGAGACACATATTGGAACCTGGTCATGACCCACATCACTGTTCAAGGATTTCACATATTTGGAATTTGATGATTTCAAAACTGACAGAATTTTAAGGTGTGTTTTGTTAGCGCCGCAGATGCATAAATGTATGAATGGAATAATTTTATGGCCTCTGAGAATAAATATTAAAATGAAAAAAGTAAGTTATTTTCTTCGGTTTTCCCGAGCTGCAATGACGCAAACTAAGACCGCACAATAGATCGGGGGTATCTAGTGATTCATTATATTAATCACTGTGTTGTTAGAAGTTCTTTTAGTGCTCACGATTTTAAAGAATTGCATGTAAATCTTTAGAATGTTGTAAGGCTGTAGGACCGGACTAGATTTTTCACCACTCCTTTCTACACATTCAACTGATTAACTCACACATGGGCTGCACGTGTTGTTTGTGTTTGTTTGGACATGAGTCGGTGTGTGTGCGCGCGCATGTGTGGCGGGTACGCACACGGAGGCGTTGCGCGTGCGCGTGTGTGGGTGAAGCGTGCGTAGATCCGCGGGCACGTTGCACAGGAGGGGGGAGTTAGCGCCGGCGAGCGGCCCGCGGTTTTGTAACAGCGTTTTATTTCAAGGTCACTCGAGCAGTTTTTAGAAAGTTACTTCACACAAGTCTTAGGTAAAAACTCACATTTGCATCGTTCCAGTCAGCACTGAACTTAACTACACCGATATTGTTATTGTTAAAGAATTTATGGTAATTTGTTGGCATGTTTGATTTTTTTAATTGAAAGTTTCCTGTTCCAACTTGAGTGGCTATAATAACGAATACCGGTCTCGAGTACCTACCTACATAGGTACTGTTCCCAAGAAGTTCTTGTTGTTATTGATTGTTTTGCATAATAATTAATAAATGCTCTTTATATCGGCTATAAAAGCAGTTATAAATTTTAATCTGGTTTGAACAGTTTTCTATAATTCTATTTCTGTTCATCCTTCCTAATTTATGCAGATAACTAAACGTAATTGAAAAGAGGTATTTAAATTGAACAATGACGTAATTTCGGAACGAGGTGCAAACGTAAGACGAGTACCTCTAAATCAACCGAAGTGTCCAAATGCAGACAAAACGAAAACGACACGTTTTCTTAAAAATAACATCCCAGCATTTCTTATTTCGCCACATCGTCGTTCACTTCCATATATGAGCCGTGATCTTCTCTGAAGTCGAAATGATGAAATTTAGTCGACTGCCATTTCGTAAAGTTGCATAACAGCGAACGCTAAATTTTGCTGTCAGAGAAAGTATGCGAAAGGCTTTACGTAATGCGGCCACGTAACCGTTGTAGCGACTCAGTTTTGATTTCCTTGCTTTTATGTCCATCACGGTTACGTGAGATTTTTTCGGGGTAATTTTGAGACCTGGTTTTACTAATGTTGTAATCTTCATAAGCCTCATTATTGTTTTGTCTGAAGGTGTCATCAGGTTTCAACTTACATTTTTATGCTTCAGATACATAAGATTTATTAACAATATTTGGTCTGCATCTTAGCTGTCGCTGCATGTATTAGGAGCAAGTCTTAAGAATTTATTCGTCATTCATACAGACATTTCCTTTTATGTCTATCATCATGCATATTTATGGAATTATATCTTTTTATAATTGAAGATCTTTATTCAATTCTTATATCTTGTTCGTTTCCTTATACGGATTATTGTTTGATTGCTATAATACAAGACGGTAATTTTTAATACTAAAATATTTTTATTATCATACCAATCAAAAGTTAAATGTTTTTACATAAAAGCAATTATACTTGAGATTTACTGGTACTAAAGTTTAACAGAATAAATAAAGTCGAGAAAAACACTCATACAGCAATGCTCCAAAGGTTAGATCCAGCGGATGTGTCTAATGAAAAGAAGTTATTTCATCTGATGTTCTCAAGAAAACAAAATGTCTGAATCATCGTTCTTATAAGAATCGCGAAACGGGTTACCCCAATACAGGTAAAAGAAACGAGGATGACAATAAAACCTTCAACGATCCAAATGAAATGCATGTTATTTCGAACTTCGTAAATTAAAGAAACGCCGATTGCTTTACTCTTGCCGTAGTCATTAATGAAAATACGAACGTAAAAGACTTCCAAGCTTTAGAAGTTCCTGTCGAATAACAAAGAATAGTTGAACCTAACATGAAGTTTGCAAGCAGAGATTAAGCACGACACGCAACTGAGAACCACAATACAATCTCTGTCCTAATTTCAGAGTTATCAGTGAAGTCAAATATCAACGGAACCGTACGCATGCTACTGCTGAAGATAAGCGAAACTACGGATTTGTGTTGAAATGTCACAGTTCCCAAATACATCATGGATTGAAGAATAGAATAATTGCAGGTAAATAACTAGCAACTAAGATACTTGATGTTCTCATCGTCTCTGGAAAAGATCTTTTTGGACTTAGATAAGTTTAAGTGCAGATGGCACTAAATGTGTTACTAATAATGTTACAATGAAGACTTCATTTGATACCCCAACATAACCCAGAAGTGATGAATCAACTCAGAATTCGGTTTCGATATTTTTATCATATTTGAAGTGAACATCTGTAACCCAAGCTTTTATAACACAAACATTTCAGGGACATATCATATCTATAGTATTTTTAAAAGTTCGTTTCTCAGAACACATCAGCGAAGAGATAAGACGATCTAAAAAGAATTTCATTTTTTTGTTACATTTGCATCAACCAAGTGTAACGGTTGCTCAAGTGGGAAAATGTGCCGTAATTTTACTGAGATAACCATCGGGTTTCGCAACCTCTGCAAACATTGAGCACGTCTGGAAAATGGAGCGATGGAAACGAAAATTATATTTTTTGTTTTAATATTCACATGTTCTATGAAGCTTAAGCAATACTCCATTTATGCGTTAATGAGTAATGTATTTTCAATACCGATAACTGGTTCATTACAGATCCAGTAATCGCCCAGAAGAGAGAAATATAAAAAAGAAATTCAATAGAAGAAAATGTTATATAACATTTATTTTCAGCTACACTCAAAGGAATTTTAATAACAACTGTTTAAATAACACTTGCAAATAAAAATAAAATATAGCAAATACGTCAAGTTTCTATTGTGTATCTGATGGTACAGGAAAACTAATAGAAGGAAACTTTATTAATATGAAATATTTGTATGCACTCATTTATGTGGAATAGTAGGTCGACAATACTTGGAGAATTGTCGGCTAATTACTAACAGGGTTACTGTGTTTAGCTAATGGAAGTCTAAATGACAAATATATTGTTAGAAGCACTGTTTTACCTGATGGGGTCTTCTAGCGAATTTCTTACAGTAGTCAGGCAGGTAATGACTTGGTAGAAACTCTAAAAATCATTTAAATGAACTTGTACAACACTCTTAAGTCCTTAGAATACATTTGTATAATTTCGGCAAATGAAAGCTAGCAGCTCCTAAAAGATTAAACATATGTAATCATCATCTCCGTGCAATTGGTTTTTGTTAGTAGAAATACTGTAAGTGGCGGAACGGCTTAAAGTTCTAAAGATGATAACTTTATTGACAAAGACAACTAACATAATAGTACATTCATAACCAAAACAGGAATTTTAAAAGATTGTTAAATATTTACTACAAATATACCTCTAGGTACGGCTTTTTACGGTGAAGATTCTTGTTCAAGATAGGACAATGAAGCTATAAAAGTTGAGTTTATAGCAAGGATACGTTACTTAAGTAATAGTAGATATACTAATACGACTATATAATAGGTCGTAAAAAGGTAGACGGATTCATTGACGTTAGTGATTTTTTTCATATTTTGAGCGACATTTGTGCATTTTTAGGAGGCAGGAGTGATGGACGATTATTTAATCGATTTAAGGTACAGACTATGCCTAATTCATTCAATTTACGTAATATAAGCAAGAGAATCCATGATCGTACTCTAAATAGAGGAGACAAAAGGTAAATAAAATGATCATAATCACATTACTAATTGTCATGGAAAATTATTACAATAACATTATTGTAGACAACAATTAAATCAAATGAAAGGAAAATCAAATAAATGGAATCGTTTACGGTTATTAACGTTTCTAAATTGAACGATGACCTATTAGCTGTCTTTCGCTAAAATTCTGCCTGAAACAATTGAATCATGCTCTGAGTAGCTTTGACAATGTAAAAACGCAACTGACTCATAATATCGTGAGTACTTATTATTCGAAACACAGACGCTTGTGTTTTACTTTCTACGGTAGCACACTAAACAGTACACCAAGGTGATAGAATCGCATTAAATATTATTTGTTTTACAAGTCCCAGTCTAATCAGAAGAATTAATTAAAATATTTATGGAAAATTGAGACGGAGTTCCGTGAAATTCGGTTGAAAAAAATCTGTTGACCGTCGTAAAAGAAGATAAAATATTAATGTATTGCTTTTTGTAGAAACGTGATAAATAGGATGTTTGATGGAATTTTTCAGTATGCTATGATGACCACTCTGTATTGTAAAGTTTTTATTACTAGAACGTGTGAGATACTCACAAGAGCATTAGCTATACTGGCCGAGGCCATATCAATGGAGAGATAAGAACTAATGAAAGCTGTTGCGTAACTTTCATTACGATAGTCAATGTCTCTTATCAAAATTTCAGTCATAATAGTAACTGACCTACCCGTACGCTCGCTTTTCGCTAAAAATACATGTTGGGCGTGAAACGTGTGCTTTCGTTCACGATACTTCAGTTTTATTAGTCTTTACTCTAGGGTTTGTTTGTGTGAGTGCGCGTGCGCCGAATAGTGGGGATTTGTGGGAAATTTCGCGACAGTGTGAGTGCACTCACACAACCGCAGCCCGCCCTACTCCGGATGTGAGCGCAGATTTGTGCGCCTGTGAATGTGCTAGACTAAATTGATAGGTCTATGCGTTATCTATGAAACAGTATTATTCATTGTGTGGCGGTGTGCCAGCGGCTTGGCCGTGTGTGAGTTATTGTTTGGGAGCCTTGAGGTCTTTAAGTTATTTTACAACTTGCCACTAATCGAATTGCCTATAAAATTGTGAACAATCAGAGTTTATGCGTAGATGAGAATTTTTATCGCCAACTGTGACAAGCGACAATAATTAATTTATTGGCGTGGTCAAGGCTCCAAAGGTTATTATTAAATTGATGCATTGGGTGTAAACCTAGTAAGACTATAAAACTGTCTGTGTAATGCATGTCGAGGTGCATTGTTTTAATACGAATTAATAAAACGAAGAACCTTGCACAAAGTACTGGCGACGTAGAAGAACGCGCTAGCAAGGGTCTGTCGAAAGCGTTAGACTATAAATATTAAATATTTAACGCAAGGGTAACTGCGTAATAAAACTAATAGACCAAAACGCTCTGGCCTCTAACATTCGTAATGACATTATATTATGAAAATATAAATCCGACACCTTTTCAATTTTATTGACCCGTCGGCCTTAGGAAAGTGTGTATTCGATTTAGTACGAAAGCGGAAGCCGTTTGGTACCGCACCCATAGATATAGATGATGATATTGAACATCTGAAGGCAAACTAGTACAAGGACTTCCGAGAGTTATAAAGGATGAACCCTAATTGAGTCGGGGGCTCGTTCGTGTGCGTAAACGTTTGAAAATCGAACGCGGCTTGGGCGTGCGTGTGAGCATTGCGTGTGCGCAGACTAGCCGATAACAATAAACTATTTCCGAAGTGACCTAGTTTCAACGTCCTTCGGTAATTTGTACCGTGAACAGGAACAAGAAAGGGCTGGGAGTCATTTGACAACGACCATTCCGAATTTTATTGTCCTAATACAATACATCTCTTTGAACTAGCATATCTGCCGCTTGTTATTATTCTTACTTTTATAATGATTCCAAATAGCGTCATTTATGGCCTTGACAACATTCAAAGCTTAGAAGTACCGCTTTTGGTCTGTTTGAAGTTTTAAGAAATGAAATGTCGGTAGTGAAACCGCAGCATTGTCTGAGATAAATGACTGATCGAATTGGAGTTTGTTAACTGTGCTAATAGAAGAACACGGCCGGTGACCGTCACATTCTAATAGTAAGGATACATTAAAATTCAATTAAATAATGATTATAACCAAAACGAAAAGATGTTAATGAGCCTCTATGTAACTACTGTCCAAATGTTATGAGTGTTTCACAACCGGCACACACTACTGACAAACATATCGAGCCCTGTGATAACGCTTTTTAATTCAGTTCAATGTCAAATGGTACGCAGAACTATGAAGAAATTACTTTAAGTGATAAAACGGCTCGAGACATTCCTGTTCGGATGGATAGCCGAAGTGGTTCCGAACTGCCGAATATATTTGTGGTTTCTGAGAAAATGTTTATGTCGACTTAGCAAGGAGTAAATGCTGATTGCGAAATAACTTCGAGCAGCTCGGCTCTCGCATTTGGGATTTTAGAAATGTTTGCGTTTCTACGTAGTAAACCTAGTTTCTCGGTGCGTTACATACGTGCATAAAGCCTGTTAACAAACGATGCTTTTTACTAATTACGTTTCTATTGAAAATTCATATTTGCGCGCAACCAACTCTTCGAGTTTTTGCCAGTTTACGTCCGCTATTATTAAGAACGTTTACGTTGCCTTATTTTCTATACTTCCTACGCCTGTTATTATTCAAGACAATTATGGATGGTAATACTAATTAGATTCAAGATTTTTCCTATTGCTATGCAACGTTTGTATAATAGTCGTGATAAATTCATAGTACCAGTGCCATATTTCCAGGAAATAGGAGTTACAATCGAATCATTGCGTGACCTAATTGCAACAGTTACATTTGTGGTTACACTACAATTAAAAGTAACGAATAGATTATTATTGAACAAATAGCGGCCCTTGGACGTGTTCATAATTAGTTTATGCAAACTGCAGACGGAAAAAGATCTAGTTTTTAACCACGTGTATGTGATAACCGAGTGGATTGTTCCACAAGGAAGCTAGTTACATTTGATATTGCGTAAAATAAATATTATCGTGTAATTAATGTTGTGTTTGACTATGCAAAACCAATTATTTGATTGTGTTTCATTCGGTACAATGACACAAGTCGAACGCAACGCAAAATAACATCAAATAAAAGACAATGTGTATATAAAGTTGGTAAAGAAACGTGTCTTACTAGAGAAACTAATTAGAAACAATCTTGTAGAAACATACCACTTACAGATAATGACAGCAGTCTTATTAGCTAGGTCAGTCTCAGTAGGTCTTCTAGGAATTTAAACCCAAAGTACAATAGATAGTGATTACGGTTAAATCTATCGAAATTTAAAGGTCGACGAATCGAAAATCTTATCAAACTGTTAACGGAGGGTCTTATCGTAGTGACCATCGTGTTAATCAGACAATACGAAGGCCGATAGACGTGTTTTAAAATAATAAAGCCACAGTTAATTCAAGTCACAGAGGTTTCATAACAAATTTGAATACCAAGGTTTGTTGTTTATTAAAATATTTATAAGACGAAATTTTTCGATGCTAAACCCGTCATAAATTATAAAATAATTATGTATATTGAATTGTATATCATAAACGTAGAAAAGTTCAAGGAGCTATAAACATAGTATCAACGTACTAGAAATTAAAGATAGATATGGTAACAAAACAAATACCATAGAAATATTATTATAGAGGTACATACAAGATTAATAAGTTTTAGCTCTATCCACACTCAGAACAATATCATTATTGGAATTAACACTATCTTATAAGAACAAATCCCTGCAAGAAGTGTACAAACCACCAAAAATTTATAATTTTAGAATCAGATCCGATTAATCGAATGGTATTCAGTTTATTTCAGTTCCATTGCGGAACAGTATTAATACGCGTGCTATTCGTTAAGTCAAATAGAAAAACGGCATTGGACGATCATTCGTAGCTCGCCCTTTAATTGTTTACTCGTGCCAACTGCCGACACTTCGGCTTCATTGACACAATTCTAACTCCCATCACTATCAATTCTCGTTGCGTAATTTTCGTTCACAACAGTACTGACTGCGTCAATTTTGGTATGAATGTCAAGAATGGCCATGGTGTTTGGGAAATATGGTATTGTAGCTTTATTTGAACCTAAATCAGGTTTTGTATCTTTTTAACGTCATTTGGTTTAGATTTGTCTTTGGGGTTTTTATTATCTTTTGGAAGAATGTTGGTTGTATTCAAAATTTGTCTCTTTGCGATAGAAATGCTAATTTTCTAGTAGTTTGTTAAACTGGTAGTTTCAGCTCTGTTTATGGTCTAATGAAAAGTAAACAGCTAATATTTACATGTTCTAAAACTTGTTGTAGTGTTGGTAACGTTTTTGTTTTTAAACTGCGCAGTGGCATGCGTTCTGCGGACCTATCAGTAAACTTAGTGAACCTTTCATTTTCTTTGTC
>JAKRBP010000292.1:416147-427195 GCA_022398575.1 Heliothis subflexa | reverse complement strand
CTTTTTTGTGAAGTCGGTTTTTAGCTATAGCTCTTCTGTCATCGCCTCATTAGTTTCATAATTGTTGGATACAGCGCCATCTATGCGTCACTAGGAAAACTCAGCGTTCACTCAGAACGTGGTTGAACGTATGAGTCATGCTTCTCTATGAAACTGTAGAATACCGAGTTCTATCTAAGTCAGCCAGGTGGCGCTAGAAACTTAAAAAATATATTCCTGAAAATACTCGGCAAAATACTCGTTTTCATATTTCTTGCTTTATACAGATAATTCTGAGTTTTTTATTTGTACTCATAAAACTGGCAATCACTCGTCAGGTTTTCTAATACGTAATCGATCGTTATCAACGCTTCGTAGCGTCACGGGTGCATTAACCCTTGCAGTGGCGCGTCGAATGCACCCGCCCGCCCACGTCCCCGGGAAAACTGCAATGTCAGTCGCGGATCCTTGAACCCTAGCGGTTACACAGTTGAGTGTTTACATCACTTATAATCTGGCTGATTTAAGAAGTTTCGACGAAACTGAACTTCACAAAATACACTCAGAACGAGCGTTAATTGCCAAAAATAACAGTGTTACAGTTCATGATTAAACAAGCGGCCCAATTAGAAACGTTTGATTTGCGGTTACCAAAACCTATACCAATAACCACCCACTCATTTCAATGAAGTACATAAGTACATGGTTACGCCCGGTTGCCAATACTAGTTATCCCGACTTATACGAAACATATGGCGGGAGCTCGCATTCCGGTGCGAACATTCTGGAATAACGCAGTTCTGTTATAATCTTCGTGGAAAAGCCTGTGTTTGAAAGTATCAGTGACTTTTGGATTTGGACCCTTGGAGATTGTGACGTCATAATGACGGGTAAGTAGCCTTATTAAGTCAATAGGAATGTCAGGTCTTTAGACTATTATGCTAATTGTGTTTCATGTTTTCGTTTGATTAGTTCGTATAAGGAGTGGCGATGGGTTCTTGGCTCGTTATGGTGGGCCTTGATGGCATTTTATGGGATTTTAAACCGGCATCTGTTCTTTTATGAACCGATAGCCTAATGTATAATCATATTACTCCGATAGTTTCTTTTAGCTTTCTGACGCACATCGATTTATGGTACGTGGTTAGTATATCGGTCTATTAACATTTCTGGAATCATTATACACTCCTTGGTTACCGTGTGTATGTATGTTAAACTTTATAGAATATACATGTGAAAGTAAACACTTCATTTTGGTTTCTAAAAAGTATCCAACTACCAAGTTTATCAATTTCAAGATATCAATATTTACCGATCTCATTCAAACCCTTATCTTCTAGTTCTTTTCTTTCTTGGGTAATTAACTAAGCTCTGAATCTAATCGAGTTAGAAAAAAAAACATTTCATCGAAGATCAAAGTTGAAGAATCACGAACATACCTTTAAGTACCTCTAACTTCTCTATTGTGAAAGTCCATAACTCCAAAGACCGCAGACAGTACACCATTTAACTAGCATGCCGCTCCTGATGTATGGGGTACATTAATCCATTTCCTATCCTTCCCGCCAAAGGGCGAAAGATAAAACATATTGCCGAGTCATAAAAGATAATGATCTACTAATAAATAAACGTCCACCTGTCATGGCGGCGACTTGGCTTTGAGAAATAACAGCAATCAGTGTGTCAAACGCGTCAAATCGGTCCTCGGATCCGCAGTCCCTCCAAGTATGGGTGCGCCGGCGCGGACTCGCGGGAAAATGCACTCATTACTTCGCCTAGATTGTGCCATTTATTCTCCGGCAGAAGTCACTATGCTTAATGGTTTTCGCTTGCGTTTTAATGATTGGTTATGCAAAACATAGCAGAAGAATCATTTGGGTGAAATTGGTCATCAGCCGTTGGGCTTTTGGCTTGGTTTACCAGCCTTTGCGGTTTTGCAAAATTGTTATACGTTGATATTTGGAAGCTTTTGTTTTTGTATGCTCCTTACCCAGAAATGCATAAAGCTGATGAAAGGGGGGATCTTTAACAATCCTAGTCCTACCTTTTTCTTCTTAAGATCCTTCTTTGTTCCTCAGGTCAGCACCACTAAAAATTCATATATTTTATGATTTCTTAAATTTCATATAAAATCGGAGTGTTTCAGTTCTTATCGAATTCAATTGATTTAATACTATTTCTACTTTTGAAAAACCATTGTTCACGACCATACCGAGAAAATTATAGACGTCGTAACAATACACAATATAACCGAAATGAATGCTGCTTTGTGTCGCACTTTCTATTATTTATTGCTACTTTTGAATAAATAAGAAGAGTGTCCTTTCTATATATCTCTACATATGAATATGAACTTCACAAATATCTAAGTGTCTACTACTAACGTTTAAATCATACTTTTTGCACTTACTCAAAATTTTTTCGTGCTCGCTTCTTACTTTTGGGATCTGCTGAATTAATCTTTGCGAAGGCTCGTGGCGAGAAGATTTTTTTGACTATTTACATTCTCCAGACACTATACCTACAATTGTTCGTCGTAGGTACATATTTTTAGGTTAAATAAATACGATGTCATCATCGAACTTGAGTGCAGAGCCAAGTTTGCAACACTGTTTGTAGACACCCCTTAGAAACAGTACATAACGTTAACAACGCTACGCTTGAAAAAGGTTACCCCAAATTAATTAAATTATGCTTGCTTAAGAGAACAAGCACTACATCTCAATCCTCTTTGATATCTAAGCTTTAATGCCAACTTAGGTCTTCACGACTGCACTATAGAGCAATATCTATTTCTTTTCTGACATTTAAGAGAACCACAACTGATCAACTGTCATCTCATCAGCCAACGGGGGGTGAACTGTAAACAGCACAGACAACACGGTTCCCGTGATATCAAACACGTATGTGTTCCCAGCCAATTTGTACCACTGCCTTTTAATTAGGTAAAAAAAACTAACGTTACTTACCTGTTTTCATGCGATCGAGTAGTTTCTCATGGGACCAGCGTCTGATCGTGATCATATTTGGACGTCATTAATTTTTTATTTATTTATAACTTACGTACACATTCCGGTCGGTTGAAAATTTTGATGGAAGGCTCGTTAGATGGTGCGGTTTATTTAGGTTTAATTTTCTCATATTTTTCATTCTCAACGAATACATGAAGACGTTTAGTATATTCCAAACTTTTAGTATAAATCGTAGTCCATTTATTGCATGTCAATGAGAGATAGGCCACTTATACTTATGAATCACACAACAGTATTACAGCTACTCTCGCCACTTGACCGCTCATCTGCTATATGTAAAGCAACTATTCTGATAATTTCATCTAGTTTATAATGAACACACATTGATACTAGTTTTATGTATCCTGTCGAAGGATGTCACAAGACCTTCTGGACCCTTAGTTACTGTGATAATAATATACGAATCATCTTTGGAAATACTAGCAGTATCAGTTACTCTTGCCTCCTCGGCTACTTTATTACTTGGTTTAGACGATAAATTGTTTCTCATTAATTGTATATCTGGGAACAATTGGCTATAAATTGCTATATCTGTTACTGCAATATATTCACGGTGCGAAATGAATGGAGCTAACGACTGTTGTCGCTCACAGATAACACTGTATATATTAATGACCTCACACTGTGCTGCTTCAATTAAAAGCTTAGTGCATCACTGTCCATGGACAGATTGTTATGTAAGATATACTGTAAGAGTCTCTATTGATCTTTTAATAAAACTGTTTGTTTTGTTACTTAGAACATGTTTTTGTTCTTTAGTATTGTTTAATTACTGATTTATTTTCGTTTGCTTTTGATTTAGTACTTTGTTTTTTTTGTTACGTATTCGTTTTAGCGTGTTTTTTTGCACTTTATGTTGTCTCCAATATAAAAGTAAGTATCCTAATGTAATACTTCTTACTTGTCCATTTCTTATATCTCATTGGCCTCTATATCAAACAAGTAATCTCTCACATATTTTAGAAACTCAAATAAGTAGTTTTATTACTTTTAATGTCAGTAGATATGTTAAAGAAGAAGCTTTTTAATTGACCGCGATTATGTGTCCCGCATCTGATATCTGTGTTGAGAGTGGTCGTAAAAGTTATCAATACAAATGACTGGTCGATTTGGTAGTTTTATTGAAATTACTTCTTTATGTTTTAATCGATGTTTGTGAAACTTGTTCAAGATGCGGACTCACGCTAGAGCCAATTTGTTCATAAATTATTGCTGACATATCTCTTTTGAAGTTATCATCGATTGAGGATATCGAAGCTATAGCTGTAGATACATCATTGAGCACATCTAACATATCATTAACAAGTACAAAAAAGAGTGTTGATAACAATCTTCGCCTCTAACCACGGCTGCCCTACAATTTGCGCGACTGACCAGAGGCAAGTTACCAAAAATAGTGATCTTCTGATCACCCACTCGTGGTCGAACAGGAAACGAATACACCTCATTATGGATAGGTAATGCTAATCCGATATTTGGAATGTGTTGTTAGTATACGAGTATGTGCGTTGTGAGTTTGGAAATTTTAGGTCTGACTTGGACAAAAAATAACTATCTTTAAAAGAATTCTAGCCTTTCATTAGAATGAATTGAAAGTTCCAGTATTGAGCAGTAAATACAATATTGTGGCAATGGAAGCCATCGTATTCTATTCTTCTTGAAGATATATAAACTCAGTTTAAAGGTATGCGGAATTCTAGACTCCACCTTTCCCTGAAAACCACAATGTTGTATAGGTAATTTTAAGAAATATTGGCAATACATCTTGTGCCATCGTTTAGAAACTTCAAGACAATAATATTTAGCCGTGCTTTACGCTTTGTTGGGTTTACCATGAATGGCATTGACCACGCGATTCGCTATGGCATGTACCTCGTCATCGTCGTTAGCGGTCTTTGTATACTGCTTCGGTTTTCGTTTTAACTATAGCATCTTTTGCCTGTTTCTTTTGTGGTCGGTCGAAATCTAGAGGAGTATTTTTCATGTAAATTCGTGAAAAAATAATATCTATACTATGGTTGTTTTGACGAGATCTCATTTTCACCTTTACAAGATTACTTAAATCAAGGACGAGGCTTTCTCCACAATATTACGTTTCTGCAATAATCTTGCCACGAACTAGGAAGCAATCTGCAGAAGCCGGTAACATTCCTTTGACTGGCGACCGCGTCCTGCATTCCCATCCGTGGCGGTTTCCGAGAATATTGCGATCCGCTATGCCTTCTTACTAGGCAATCCCTGCCTCCCCTACAACAGTAGTTGCCGATACGTCCATCGCCCACATGTACCCATTACAAGCTCAATTCCGCACCACAATGAAACTGAGATCATTAGACACCGTCCCACAGTTGCGTCTTGAGACCGCGACAGTTGTCAGTCGCTGCGACGACATCCATCCGATCAAACCGCTGCGACCGAGCGCGGAGCGTTCGTTGACGATCGACACTTGCGTACGAAACGAATGCCGTGTTTTTAATTTGGACGTTTCACTTCGCTCCTGTGAATCTATTGGTCACGGTTGACGTGCCTAGTGTGAGACTAATTCGGCAACTTGTGTTCGTTAGTGCGGTGTACTCTGTGAGCTGGCGACCGTTTGACTAATAACCCTTTGATGTAACAAAGCAGTAATTAGAGCGTGGATTTAAAAATAACTGCACCCACTCGTTGTTGTGCGTGTGTCTTTAATTTGACGCCAATTATGATTCAAAAATAGATTACTTTCCTTAATTCGGGAATAATATATTGAGTGTAATTCATTGCGCGTGCGTCGACCCACGTTTAAACGCCGTATCCCAATATGTCAACAGTCAATCAATTGAACATGAAGCCGTAGTGTTAGACGCCGCAAGACATCAGTGTTAATTGCCTATAAATAAAACAGGGCCATCGTACTGGCCAATTTAGATAGATCTCTGTTTGCTAATAGGTGTTGTAAAAGGACAAGTCTTATCGTTGAAATAGGGCGAGCAATAGAGATCGCGTTTGATTGGTGACAAACATAAGTTACTGGAGTGTTTCCGGGATTTATGTTAAGTTTGTTCAGTAACATGTAGTTGCAATCATTAAACTATTTAGATTTTTTATAAAACAAGTTGGTCTTGCTTAGCCCAGTGCTGTTGAACCTTAATTGAAAGAACAGTTGAATTGAGCATTTGAATCACAACCGTTACTTCTTGATGATACATCTTTGCTTGTTCGCTAGCTTCTTGATGTTTTTCACATTTTGCTATGTTATTTATTCCATGTCTATGATATGAAATATGCATAGCTTGATCTGTATGTCACTCAACATGCCCACGTGCTGTGTTACTAGGAAAATGGAAACTTTATGTTTGTCTACGGCCCTGTTATGGCGTGAAATTTTGATGTCAGTCTATCCATTGATATGTTGCATTATTCATTATTTCATTGTATATGCGTTATCTACTTGTGTGCTTCCAAGTTATGCACTTTTACTTTGATTTTCTTTCACTTAATTAAAGCATGTGTGCCTTATTTCGACTGGAATAAGTTCCTAATGTTATTACATAATTTTTATGATACAAGAAATATTATTAAATTAAAAAAGCCTGTCTAGAACTGGTACTCGTTTTCTATATAAATTCAGTACTACCTTTAAATGGTTGACACATTTGCCTTGTTATCAACCACTGAATCTATGTTTTAGTGCGACTCGCTTTAAAAGTCGTGTACTTCATTCCATGCCATAATTGTTAATGAATGCAATTAATATACTTGTGTTATGTCTCAAACAGAATTAGTTAGAGTCTAAGGTACTGTAATTAATTAATTTCTCAGGCCTAGCACGTCAAACGAAAAAAGATTTTGAAATGATTGATTGTTTTTTTGAAGCCGTCTCGTAATTACGTCCAGACAATATAGTGGGTGGTTCATACTATTAAGTTTCATTGTATTTGGTAGTCAAAAACTATTGAAGAACGCAATATATTTCTGATTTATTAGCAGCAGCAATCATTGGTAAATTTGCTTTGAAAAGATTTTGTGATGGTGTTTTTTAAACCTATATAGATTATCATGCTCTCATGATCTAAGCCCATTGGCCTCTATCGAAGACATATTTCTGTCGTATACTTGGCCTTACTCAGAGACATGTTAAAGGCATAACTCTACGCCAATACGTGAATTAAGGTTTTATTGTTTACCTACATGTGGCAGTTTTATTGCTGCACAATTTATTATTTGCAGTTAAACATTTGTTTGTAGTGTTGCTTTTGTATCAATGTTTATTCTTAAAAACACCTTCCGTAGGTTATTGTTTTGGATTTGTTCTTACTATCACTCTTAAAGATTTATAATTCACAGAAGTTAATTTCTTCTTTCTTTGCTAATGTCATTCATTTTTTTTTATTTTCATTGAAGTTTGTTTAATTTAAATGAAAATTCTAACTCCCAAAATCCTTGTCCGTGCTGGAGCTTGTTTACTTCGATAAATAATGATCCATTACCAATTACACAATGGCCAGCTTTTTATACGCCTAGTTAAGATTTGGCCGCCATTATTGATATATTTTCGTCCACATCCAATCTTATCTAGTCTCTATTAACACCTCTGTTTGCTATGCTGTCGGGTTTGTTATCTTTACTTATTAGGTTATGGTATCTATTATTTGGTGGAATAAAATCACTTCCCCTAGATTTGATAAAGGGATTAGGATGAGTGGTCGTGGGTGGAAGGCTTGATAGATTCGTAAAAGCAAACATTTTTAGTTTTGCACTATTTAGTGCAAAATAAATAAGAGTATATTATGTTTGACAATATTTTATATTGCCTTTCAACAAAAACATCTAAGGAAAAATAGCAATGTCCTATTGGATATTTAAAATACATCTTGCTTAGTAATAAATTTCTTAACACGTAATTTTAGAACTGTTCTATTTCTGTCCGACACAAATCAAAATTATTGGCAGCATTGGTAGTTAGCTCATCTCATAAAATACCACTTTGCCCTCTGCAGACGTGAGTAATGCGATTGCCAAATACAATTACCATCCAATAAGCGCATTCCGGTAATTGGTAGTAATTGCAAGACTTGACTCATAGACGACTAGCCTCGTCACGAGATGAAATAGACTTTCAGCCCGATTTTCGAACGTGTCATTGCTAATTCCAGGTTCTTTAAGCAGATCTTTCGAAATTGTACAGGTCGTCAATTTACAGATGTCCAAAGAAAAGTAATGTTCTAGCTAGGATACCTGTTGTTGACGAAATGAATTCTTGTAGTTTTACTTATTAATTACATTATTTTCATACAAATATTTTGTACTTGTTTGACTTTGTCTTGTGAACTATAAGTGAACCTAGGTTGATGGCAAAAGTAAGATTTTCACCCAAGTTAAGCCATTCAAAAATACCCGTAGGCGTGGCTTTAAAGAAGATCCAACAGTAATCACATAATATTATAAAATATCTTACATCATTAGCAGATTTCCATTGAAGTTGAGTTACGCGTAGTAATAACGTGTGGGACTTAAAGGTTTTATAACGACTTTAGTTACAAGCTGGACTTAGCCATCGCCCACGACCACCATAGTTAAGTAATTGTGCTGAATTCCATTCATTTATTGTCTTTAAGGTTCTTATGGGTACTAGTCATTTGTACGTCCTAAGTAGAGAATAACCTATTATTATTACAAAAATGACTTCACACTTAATTTTGAATCAATTGAAGAAACGAATTAACTGACTTACCTATAATAGTCGAAATGGTACGGAAGAAAATGCTTTCCACCACCCTATTAAAGCGAAATACGTAGTAGGGTTTATAAAGGTTCACATATCAGTAGTAGCTCCAGATGATACAATTACAAGTTGTAAAATGTTTGTATCAGATATACTGATATAAGACAAAGGTAAGGCGACCTTCAATACTTCTACTCTGGCTCGACCTACGGATGGGCGTCACCCACACGCTGAGACAATGAAAACAGTATCGATACATTTTATACAATTTCCTTTAAATAAGTTTTTTGCTTAAAAGAATCTCAGTGCTCATGAAAAAGAGCCGCTGTAAAGTTCAAAATCAACCTTTATATATCGGCCATTTTAGGCTTACCAGCTATGAAGCCCCAAAGTTCTAATTAGAACTGCCACAATTTGTGTCATATGGATTCAACGTGATATGTCAATTGTAAGTACTTCTTTAATATACTCGTCTTCAGTCTCATAGAATTTTGATTACCTAAATCAATTTGAATATTTAATAGCTTGATAGAATTCTAATTCTCAATTAGTTGCATGATACATTACTTCCTCTACTGGCTTTCTCTTGTCATTATTTTTATGCGAAGTAACATTCGCTGATGGTAATGTTTCCATGCCATGGTTGAAAAAAAATTAATGTTAAAAAGTTTTCAGCTCTATCAGAGTTACGTTTTACTTTCTACTGGCATGTGAAAAGTTCATAAATCTGTACTTGTATATTGACTTTGTCAATGTTTCCGTTTATAGCAGTACTTTTAAACAAGCTTCTATTTCAAATATTACCACAGTCCACACCATTGTTTACGAAATAACAAACGTAAACGTTAGTAATGTTTGCCCTACTTATACGCCTGCGTGTAATGTCTATACGTCATTATATGTAATCTTCTATATAATAGCATAATTGCCTTCAATGAGCCCTTGTGTGTGCGGTCCAATCATTGTGTTTTGACAGCATCAAAAATAAAGTCAGAGCGACCAGCCAATTTTATTATTTACTGTGAGAAAACAGGTTAATACTGTTTACTCGCGGCGGACACGTGAGTTTCACGTAGATACAGTTGTAGGGCGCCGCCCGCCCACGTGGCCGCCACACGCAAACTTGTCACTTACATAATGTTTTGGCTCAGACATAACCCTACGCACGTTCAATATATTTTTCACGCTTTTTACAAAGAGGTTAATGAAGTCGGGTCGCGATCAGTTGTGAAACGCGTAACGGCGGAAATGACCACCTGACGGGAATAGAGCGTCGCGCAACTCTGTCGCCAGCTCACAGTGTGACCGCGCTATCACCCGGCGTCGCTCGCGCCGCAGATAACCCTGCATCACACCGAAAATAACCAGTCTACTCTCAGCCGCGGTCCAGCCACGACTGTCGTCAATTTGACCCATCTCGCCTTATATACCAAGCAGAGGGATGGCATCCGTGCGCACGCGCTCTGCATCCCCAAAGTCTGTGTCTTTCTCCCCGATTTTGGAACGAAAATACAGTGTTGAGCGAAGACCGGCAAGTCCTCCTGAACTGAAGTCGACGGACTGGAGGAAATATTTTACTGATTTCAGTGCTTATCTTGGTGAGTGAAATATATGAGGTGTTTGGGACTAATTCATGAGTGAGTCAGGTCGCTTTTATTGTACGGCCTTGCGCTATATCGGTTGCGTGTTAGTGGAGCGTTCGGGACCGCTGCGTAAACAAAACTTGCGTAATCGCGTCTATTGGTTTTGTGAAGATGTTCGATTTTATCATGTCACTCTAGTCGTGTTCTTTGTTAGTCAAATAGCAAAAATATTTTCCTTTGTAAACATCATATAATCTTTTATTCATAATATGATATGTATGGATTTTGGCTCCAGATCTGTCAGTAGTACCTACTAAGCAATTCTTTTGTACGTGTTTAGACTTCTGGGAGGATAAAAACCATTTTCTAAGCGAAATCTACGAAACGTATGTTCATAACGTTACAAGCAAGAATTAAAAATATCTCGTGAGCTAGCGTAGGTAATAAAATCTTTTTTTGTGCACTCTCAATGACCGCAAAACCGGACCTAGTTTCAGATTTGGAGTAGATCTGGTACTGGAGAACAATTGAAAGTATTCTGTATCAGTTGACCAGTGTGAGGTGTCAGTTCTCGTGAGATAACCTTGTGGCTGTGGTCAGACGCGGTCTGTACCGCAAAATGTTTTACCTACACTGTATCGCATTGTTTACGCCTTGGACTATCTTAGTGCACTGTTATTAATAGCTTTGCGTCTAGATATGATGTTGATTTTATCTGTTTGCGTAATTTTAAAACATGCATCAAAAGTCTGT